>CAJQUW010010100.1:360000-469855 GCA_907163375.1 Prostheceraeus crozeri
ATTATGATAATCAATGCGACTGAAAAAATGCCTGCATGTATGGCATTTTTCTGTGTTTTCAAGCATTCTCTAAATAAAAACTTTCAATGTACACGAAAGCAGTTCTGAGATAGAAGTACACTGAATTTTATGTGCTGAAAATTAAGAGAGAGATTGAAGGAGTATTCGGTATTCCACCTAGTGCCTTTTCAAAATCACGCTTTAAAATTTGTCTGAAAAAATTACAAAGTGATGTTTTGTGCAAATGAGTAGCTGTGATTTTTTTCCATACCGCGGTGCAATTTAGAGCATATCTGAACGCAGGGATGTTTAAAGCAGGGATGCTGAGTCCTGACTCCGGCCTATAACTTGACCCAAAATATAATACAAACAAATTCTCGTGCATATAGCTGTCACTGTCTTGATGTCAACTTTCTCCGTCAAACAAAGGTACAGAGACAGCAGTGCATGCAAAGCTTGTAATAGTTGAGGGAATGAACCGTGATAGTGAAAAAAGAATTGTCTTTTCACTCAGTGATTTAGTAGAGAAGACATGCAAGCCCTCCTAGCCTCGATCACACCTTTAAGATCACATCAGAGACAAATACTAATGTTTGAGAACGTGACGTCTTACCCTCACGTTAGTAGTGTGTAATGGCTCCTCTAAACTGCATATTAAAATCGAAAGTGAACTCATATTTTTTGGAGAAGGATGGGGGAAGCACACATCAACAAGATAGGAGCAGCCAAGTCGCATGCATCCAACTTAAAGCGGCATTTGATAAACTTTCATCGAAAATGATAGGACTCCGCATCCCTGGTTTAAAGAAACCAACACGATTTGTAGTCGAGCTGTCAATTTCTATCATAGATGAAATGAACATGTAGACATTTTTCTTGAATTTAGTCAACTTGAGACACTTACTGTAAACACAGCTGCGAGTGATGATGATGATACAGGCCTATGTAGGGGAGACTGGGGAGACATGGCCACCCAGATTTGATTTTTGCTTTTTTTAAAGTTTTTTCAGAAACTAATGGATGGATTGACTTGAAACTTCTGTTACATATGCACTAGCGCATTACAAAAAAAGGACAATTAGCCCGACCTCTCACGATCACTACAAGATAGATTAATTTCAGTTTTATAATTACATACAAACTTGGGGTGACTTGGCCACAGGTAGAGGAGACTTGGCCACTCAACTGTGGAGACTTGGCCACTTATAAATTTTAGTATACAAGTTATATGTGCATTAATTGCACCTATAACATGATATAATCAACACACTAAATAACCCATGATATCATACAGAGAAGACTTGAGCTCATAGCTTCATATTTTTTGCCAAATTCGGCCTATCAGGCCTGTCCGACTTATCCTAATTTCCATGATAAAATATTGATCGCTATTTGTTTGGACCATAGGCCTATAGATCTATGATTATAAAAGATCACAAAAAATACCAGCCTTTTGTATCAAAAACCATATTTAGCCTAATCGGTCATCATCTCGAATCTCGATTAAGCTGCATACAAAAAATACAAACAAAAATCGCAAAATTCTGACACAAGCACATCGCCTTGTGATTCGATACTCACGTGACAACAAATAAAATTTTAAAAGGTCTGTCTCTGCCATGGTGCCATCTCGCTACATAATGCGTCATGCTCGATGCGTCATCGCCTCGATACCTACTCATGTGATTAAGGAAGAATAAAACAATAACAAAAACATGAAAAGATCAGTCTCTGGTGCCATCTCGTTGCATACTATAATGTCATTCTCACTGCATGCTTTTTCTAAAAACAGCAAAACTAAAAGTAACATTGGTTATACCAACCATGTTTACATGTAGGCTAGGTTCTGGATCGCGACATCATTTTCTCCGGTGAGATTCAATCACAAAGAACTAAGCAAACACACCTGACACAAACAATTCCCAAAGCACTCCTCACACACCCATTTCTCGCATGAGCTGCACAAGAACCAGTCAAGTCCAGAGGACTCATAAGAATTGCTACAAATGGAACAGCTCTCAGTTCTTCTCGCCTTTGCTGTTTTCTTCGGCCCGGCTCTTTCTTTGGTCTTGATTGAGATGCGATTCCTTGAGACGTTGGTTCTCCGCTTCCTTGCTTGGTGCTGATAGATCTCTTGACACCCCTCAATGGAGACTTCCTTTCTTGAATTCGCTTCATCTCACAATCTGATGTCGCAATCATGGCTTTGGGTCGATATCTGCGTTGTCTGGTCTTCGGAGTCCCTGGAATCGCCTGAAAAGATATCAAGAGAAACATTCTTAGCTTCAGCAACATGAGTTAGTACACGAATTATATGAGTCATATTTTGCATGTTTAAGTCTATTTTTCAATTAATGTGCAAAACTACAGCACGACACGTAAAAATATTTTGCTTACCCAGGTAATTTATATTGTACAATTCTACCTACTGTCCTAATGTTCAAGCGCTTACCTTCGGATATCCTTTGAAAACCGATGGTGATACAAAGTCATCAGAGGATGTGGAGGTCTGTAGAGCAGCTGATGACGTCAGAGGAGGCTCGGAGGAACTGGAGGTCTGTGGAACAGCTGATGACATCAAAGGAGGCTCGGAGGAACTGGAGGTCTGTGGAGCGTTAACAGATGACGTCAGAGGAGGCTCGAAGGAACTGGAGGTCTGTGGAGCAGCAGATGACGTCAGAGGAGGCTCGCAGGAACTGGAGGTCTGTGGAGCAGCAGATGACGTCAGAGGAGGCTCGCAGGAACTGGAGGTCTGTGGAGCAGCTGATGACGTCAGAGGAGGAGGCTCGGAGGAACTGGAGGTATGTGGAGCAGCTGATGACATCAGAGGAGGCTCGGAGGAATCGGAGGTTTGTGGAGCAGTAAAAACCGATGCCGGTGCGAAATCCTCTTCATCGAATATGTGTCTGTTGAATGGCCAAATTCCAGTTGCCTTGAATCCTGATTGAATGTTTGCAGGAGTTGAACCTTTCAGTACAGCCTCTCGTACAAATTGTGATACATTGTATATCGTGATACAACGTCCAGGATTCTGCATCATCCACGAAGTTGCTGCTGCGTTGTAGAATTTCTTCATGCTGCGTTGTAGAACACACTCTTGTCAAGCGGCTGCGTCCTGTGACTAGTATGCGGCACCAAAGTAAGGATGTGAATGTTGCTTTCCTTTGCAAATGAGAGGGCAGGAAGTGACAGATGGCTCTCGTGGTTGTCCATTATCAGCAACACGGGATAGTCCGGGGTCGGCCTAGCATGAGCTTTGAAGTGCTTCAGAACTTTCACGAAAGTGTCGGAATTCATCCAGCCATTTCCAGTTACCAAACCGATGCTTCCCTCCGGAGCATTGGCCATCATTGGATCGTGAAACCTCTTTCGCGGAAAGACTAAGACAGGAGGAACAGTCTCTCCAATGGCCGAAACTATGCAGCAGACGGTCACCAGTTCTCCGAGCTCTCGGCTCGCTATCTGCCCCACCTGCTTCACTCCCCGCTTTCCAATGACATTTGGCATCTTCTGGACAGTTGTCAATCCGCTTTCGTCAAGATTGTAGATCTGTTTGCTTCGGAGTTGGGATGCCTGGATAACTTCTTCCAGCTTGTCGAAGAATTCATCTATGTTCCTTCTGTTAAACGCAGATGCTCTTGCAATTGATGTTGCTTCCGGTTTGCGTATTGAGAGACGAGGATGACGCCGCATGAAAGCCAGTAGCCACTCAAAGCCAGCTTTTTTATCACTGTCCCACTTCTGTGGATCTTTGATTTCATTGAACAATGCAGTTTGATAAGCCAACTCTCCTGTTTTAACCGTCGTTAACCCGTAGAACATGGACGAACAACGTTCTAAGTATTCACAGAGCTGCTCTTCTTGTTGGTCTGTAAAAACATGTGCTCTTTTATAATTTGTTGCAACACATGCACCAGGATCGTTACGCAGCAGTTCCACTTTCCTCCTAATTGTCGTACGAGGAATTCCAACCTCATGTGCCACCCGAAATGACTTTTCTCCATTCAAGACTCTCTCTGCCGCATCTCTAAGGGTCTCTTCAGTAAAGCCCGCTCTCGTTGTCTTGCGGTTATACGTTCGGGTCATAGTCCTGAAGAAGAAAGAAGAATCCTTAGACAGCTAAATGAGACTCAAGTCTTGATAGAGGGAATATGCGGTATATGTCTTGCAAGCATGCATTCCCGTGCCCATGGTGCTGTTCCTAATAATTAGTAATTGCCTAAGTAACTTAATTATGCGCTCATACATCGGAAAAATAATTGGGGAGAGTTGGCCACCATCAGATCGTCATGGGGAGACTCGGCCAATTAGGTGGCCAACTCTCCACATGATAGCTCAGCATTAAATTCTTAATATTATGTTGGTCTACCGTTAAGTTGAGGAATTTCTTTGTTTGGATATCGATAGCCATTGACAAGTTAATGAACACATTACGAGTTGTGAGTATTCCGACCGTGTGCACCCGACAGCGTGACTTCCGTAGTGTGATGGGAAAATGACAAAAACCGACCTGAAATGAACTTAACGCTGTGTAGACAAGGCCATTGATCGACAGCAGTATCCAATTACCGTCTTTGAGCAAGGCATGTTGGGTGATAATGAAACGCCAAATGGATTAGCTTCCCGACGATTACTTTCTGAGATCTCGACTGTGGCCAAGTCTCCACAGTGGCCAACTCTCCTCACCCTCCCCTATTCTTAGAATGAAAATCAATCATTACGAAGAAATTTCAAGTAGTAAGAAAATTGCTAGAAGTGAAAGCGATCACAAATTCATGTAAATTTTCAGCTCAGACGTAAAGGCGATTGTATAGACTTATACATGATGGAACGAACGAGGAATGAGAACGTTTAGACTTGATGAGAGGCGTTACAACATGATTGGTATATCGGCGAAAAGGCGGAATAAGCTGATCCGGATAAGGAGCGTAACATTGAGTGAAACACTTATATAGACTGGTGGGATCTTCGCATCTTAATCTCTAGATGCTCGTTTTTTGATAAAACATGCATGTATGTATCACACGGATAAATCCTGCATTAGGTGACATGCCAAGCTCAATCACGCGTAAAACTGCGCGTAAATACACATGACCCCAAACATCCGTGGCTATGCGTGACATTGCAACATCTTTCGCCAGTCCTGTTATAAAGACTTTCCGTCTCATGCGTCTGCATGCTCAGGGAAGACAGAACATGCTTAGCGGTTCATCCATGGTTCAAGCGGCAACGCACACAACTGTAGGCGACGCGCAAACTATAAACGCTCGCCCGCGCGTATTCATAAACACTCTCCATGTTTTAACAGCAACCGATCAAGGTTAATGATCATTTCCAAAAGAGCCAAAAATGATCCAAAAAAGCCAAAATCACAAAAGAGCCAAAAAAGCCAAAATATTCTGCGCTACTGCACCGATTACCCAAAAAAGCCAAACTTAAGCTCACAACACCCTCGTCTACATCCACACTATCAGTTTCATTACCATAGCTATCGATGCCACTCCTCCACAACAATTCAAATCCACAAAATCAGTCCATATTTCGATACTCAAATCCAAAAAGCCAAAATATTCTGCGCTACTGCACCGATTACTCAAAAAAGCCAAACTTAAGCTCACAACACCAGTCTACATCCACACTAGTTTCATTACCATAGCTATCGATGCCACTCCTCCACAGCAATTCAAATCCACAAAATCAGTCCACATTTCGATACTCAAATCCAAAATAGCCAAAATATTCTGCGCTACTGTTCCGATTACCCAAAAATGCCAAACTTAAGCTCACAACACCAGTCTACATCCACACTATCAGTTTCATTACCATAGCTATCGATGCCACTCCTCCACAACAATTCAAACAAGGTGAGATTTGGGAAAATTGTATGAATTTCCAAATTTATTTATTTACTCGACCTTGTTCCCTGTGGGAACGCATCTTGCTAATATCAACAGATTATCTGGCGAGGTAGCGATTTGGTGGATAATTTTTTTAAAGGTTCATTTTCGTGTAAAAACTATCTCCGCATGTGAAAATGGTCATAATTTATCCAAAAACATGTGTAAAATTAAAAAACGACAGGTGGCGAAAAAGTTGCTATAATTAGCTGGTAGATATTTGTTTACTAATGTGAGCTGATTTTTCGCCAACCGGCGAAATCGTGGATATTGTAGCAACTAATTAGTGGTAAGTAGTAATGTTCGTATATTACCTTCACATGAAAATATCTTGTATACTCAGTCTGATCTGATAAAAAGGGATCTTTTTTTAATTCACGAAGGCTTAAACTAAAAAAAGTATTTGTCTTCCATAAATGTCGCAGTAAATACTATGATATTGTTCAAATATTTGTCATTGTTGTAAATTATTGAATGTCAAGAGATGTTATGAAAATTGATATATGCGGATTCTCTATATTCTTATCATTATCAAAGAATGATAGTCTGCACTTATATCTTAGATAGATTAGCCATATGTGAGGGATAGTGAGGAGGTGAGGGAGAGAATAGAGCCTCGACTGTAGAGGCGGATTACTAAAGAAAACAAGAGAGAAAGTCAAAAGTAAAAGGTGACATATAGAGCGCGAATTGTCGCCGGCGAACTTCGCCAGCGAATATCCCGCAAATATGACTGAACTTTAGCATGATATTCTGCAGCTGACATTCGCCAGTTTTTCGCAAGATTCGTTCCCACAGGGTTGATTTTCGTGTCTTCGTTTCTATCCGTCCGATTTGGGGACAGGAACAAGGAATGATGTCTGTAGAACTACTTGCTGCAGGATGTATGAGTGGCCATCAACTCTACTGTCTATGCATATAATATGAAATTTTATGAAGTCAGCAATTTGGAGATTTTGGCTTTTCTACTTTCATATTTTCGGAGGCTTCGGAACCATGTGGGAAAACCGAAGTAGGAGTAGGTTTCTTATTGTGTTCACATACGTTCTTAATTTTTCATGTCATACCCTGTGGGAACGCATCTTGCTAATATCAACAGATTATCTGGCGAGGTAGCGATTTTGTGGATAATTTTTTTAAGGGTCGTTTTCGTGTAAAAACTATCTCCGCATGTGAAAATGGTCATCATTTATCCAAAAACATGTGTAAAATTAAAAAACAACAGGTGGCGAAAAAGTTGCTATAATTAGTTGGTAGATATTTGTTCACTAATGCGAGCTGATTTTTCGCCAACCGGCGAAATCGTGGATATTGTAGCAACTAATTAGTGGTAAGTAGTAATGTTCGTATATTACCTTCACATGAAAATATCTTGTATACTCAGTCTGATCTGATAAAAAGGGATCTTTTTTGATTCACGAAGGCTTAAACTAAAAAAAGTATTTATCTTCCATAAATGTCGCAGTAAATACTATGATATTATTCAAATATTTGTCATTGTTGTAAATTATTGAATGTCAAGAAATGTTATGAAAATTGACATATGCGGATTTTCTATATTCTCATCATTATCAAAGAGTGATAGTCTGCACTTATTTCTTAGATAGATTAGCCATATGTGAGGGTTAATGAGGAGGTGAGGGAGAGAATAGAGCCTCGGCTGTAGAGGCGGATTACTAAAGAAAATAAGAGAGAAAGTCAAAAGTAAAAGGTGACATATAGAGCGCGAATTGTCGCCGGCGAACTTCGCCAGCGAATATCCCGCAAATATGACTGAACTTTAGCATGATATTCTGCAGCTGACATTCGCCAGTTTTTCGCAAGATTCGTTCCCACAGGGTAGTTCATGAATGTTATAAAAAGCATGTAGGCCTATGTCTCACAGATTCGGATTATTTCAGATGCCCTGCTAAATGCTGATATAAATGCTTATTCTTAGTGTACAGAGTTTGCAGGAAAAGTATGGATTGATGCTTTACTGCTTAGCCTATTGTGGTGAGAAGAGAAAGCTTAGCTTTCATGTCATTAGTGGAAAAGCAATTCTACGATAGCTAGAAAATGATGTGAAATCAGTAGCAAATGCGTTGTGAATGCTAAGTAATAGGCTAACTGCTGTGTAGGCTCAGTAAGCTAATAAGCTAATAAAGAATCAAGTTGCCCACTCTTTCGTCACTGGCGATCATAAATTATCCGAAGTAAAATCTACAAAAAGAGGTCCATTAGAAAACAGTTTTCTTCCTCTAAACATTCCATAGAGCAGAGGTTCCCAAACTCCGAACCACGGCATTATCTTCACAGACTACAATGATCCCGAGATGTAGCCTACACGCTACTCCTTGTAGTTCATTTCGTTATTAATCAGGCTTAATCTGTCCTTTTGAGTCACTGACCACATTTGAACTAGACTTGTGAAGTATATTTCTGTGAAAGCAAAGACAGTGTGTCGCATCCTTACTTTCATGATGAATTTTTTTTGAAGAATATTTCATAGTTTCTCTTATTTCAGTGCTTTTCCAAGTCATAATGTTGAAACTGTGGTATGTGATTTTCAAATCGAAATGCAAATACCGCGACTTTTGTGACGTCCGGTAAAAGATCGATATTCTGTAATAATCGCTTTAAAAATTCATTAAATATTAATACGCTTGTCATGCATTCTTTCTCTCGGCTGCCTGAACAGTTTTATTTGTTGATCAATATCAATGAAAGTAAATTTTTGGCATACTGCACAAACATGCGCTAAAACTTATTTCTAGTATATGATAAAATGTATGAAAAAATAATGCACACTTATATGTAATTATAAGACTATCGTGTCTGTTGTATTCTTGATAGTTTAAGTCTGATATTATAATGAAAAAGGAAGTTTCAAATATATTAACAGTATTACAATTTGCAACAATGAAATGCGTTTATCTTCATTGCTACTTCCTTGTTACTTCATCTTCATACAGCTTAACTGCCTAAAAACAGATGCTAGCGAATCCCAGAATCCTGGTTAACTAATCCCTGGATTAAAAACCTTATTGATCAATCAATTTGATTATTCAGCGTGTGAGGTGACTGTGCGTGAATCTCTGTGGTTTGACTTTTTCTTCTCAATGACTGCGAAATCTTTTTAATCCATTTATCGGACAAGATTCATAGCAGCGGCAGCCGGCATCTGACAAGACTGTGAATAATGCTATCGTTTGTCAACAGGTGCTGTTGAGTCTGCCGACAATCCCTCGTCTGGGGCCAGCGATCATTGCTATTATTTTGCTAAGGATAACACTAGACAAGCTGTAGCATGGCTGTAGCAACCATAGAAATAAACTGTTTATCTGAAGTTCGCTAGAATGGAAATTGACTCAAGGTCGCGGCACATCCGAGGGAACTAAGTTGGGGCATGAAGAACCAATTAAAAGCTTCGATTTACTCATGTGACTGATTCTAACCCAATGATACAGACGTTGGCAGGTGCATCTAAGTGAAAATGCGTGCGATTTGTGTGCCGTTATTGTGTATTGCATGAAGCTTTGATTCCATTCTAGAGGTTTTATTGTTGTCAATTTCTATGGTAGCAACCATAGAGATCAGATATCTATGCTCTTTGGTAGCAACTTCGGTATTTCATTAATCGAGAAAGGACAGGGTCAACAATTTTGACGCCAGTCATTCTGGTGCGAGGGTGATCGACGTGCCGCTTTCCACACAGCTGCATTCACCAGCCTCTCTTAACCCTCGGGGGGTTTTCTGGGTCCACGTGGACCCATTTTTCCAGATCACTTGCTGTTATTTATTAAGTTTTCATTATTTATTATTGATATCACTGGACTTTATCTGTATCGATATGTCAATTATAACTGCCAAGTGAAAATGTATTAGCTGTTGTTTAAATAATTGCAATACATCGCAAACCTTTTAGTAAATCTATGGGTCCAGCTGGACCCAGTCACACTGATTCGTTTCATCGGTCGTCATAGCGCAGAAATTCAGTCACTGCTATTCCAAATAACAAAGGCCCGTATTCGTGAAACCAGATAAGGATTTCCCGTATCCTTAGCGACGCTATATCTTAGCCTTATCCTGACCGTCATATTCGTGAAGGCAGCTATCGTCACGCGCTCACGATGTGTAGCATTTTTTCTATTTTTAGCCTTAACGCCATGCACTTCAAAGGCTGACAACTGGTCAGATTTTGGAGACGTTGAAATCACAGGCGCACTTGCAAACGATTCCATCGATTAGTTTGTCGATCTGCCCAGGCCGATTGGGCCGCCTCAACTCGCCTGATACAATGCGAAACAGTAGATAATGAAGCATCGGAATAGCGGTAGTGCTTATTGGCTGCACACAGACACACGCACACTCCTTCCCTGCACACAAAGACACACGGGATAACGCAGCTGAAACTTCGCTTTGCTTCAAAGCTTTTGCTATCGTCGCTATTGTCGCACGCAGGTGCAACTGTGACGAACTAATGAAATCGATTTTGATGTGACGCGTGAACAATGCTCCCTGCCTGCGCTTGGCTATGAGACCGCGCAGGCAGGCCGTTCTGTCATTACACCGCACTGCTGTTTTATGCTACGAGCGAAGATGGCGGAACGCTCACAACGGAGATCAAAAGTTGAAGCTTTGAGATTATTGAGGGGCGCGCAGGAAGACGTTCCCGAAGCTTCTTCATCTGCGAATGACACGGAGGACTCCAGTGAATCATCTGGTTCATCTGATATCGATGAAAGTGACAATATTTCACCTTCTGATGACGACGTATCCATTAACCAAGCAATCGGCAATCAAGTGAATATTTCATCCGCTGATGGAGAGCAATGGACTTCTCTCCTACCTCAAGAACAGAGACGTGGCAGGGAGCGAAGAGAGAATCTGCTTAGACCAGCACCAGGTCTTACAAGTTACTCTCTGCGGCATATTCGCGCGCCAAATACTATTATAAATAGCTGGGAAATTTTGTTTGATCACGATATGATGGAGACAATACTAAAAGAGACAAATCGGCGAGGGAGATCTATCAAAGGTGCAGCATGGACGGACGCTTCGATGGAAGAAATGTTAGCCTTCATTGGCCTGTTATATCTACGCGGCGTGTATTGTTCTCACATGGAGAGTACTGAAGAGCTGTGGTCGAAAGAACACGGAAGGCCCATCTTCAAAATAACAATGAGCCATTCAAGATTCAAAGAGTTACGTATCATGCTTCGTTTTGACAATCCTGAAACAAGGGCTGCTCGACAACTGCGAGACAAATTAGCAGCGGTTCGTCTTCTTTTGGATGGTTTCACGAACAACTGTCAAAAATCGTATGTGCCTGGTGCATTTCTTACCGTTGATGAGGAACTATATCCTTTCAGAGGTCGCTGTGCATATAAGCAATATATGCCAAGCAAACCATCAAGCCAACAATATCATATATCATATCAATATCATATATGCCAACAATTATTTTTGTTACAATCTACAAATGTACACAGGCAAAGAAGACAATCCCAGTCATCACGGACTTGGAGAACGTGTTGTCATGGATTTGACCAGCTCTCTAGAAAATTCTGGAAGACACATAACAACTGACAATTTCTTTACTACTTTGAAGCTCGCACGCTCTCTCCGCTCAAAAGGCATGACTTTGTTAGAACTCTGAGGAAAAACAGACGAGAAGTTCCTCCGCAGATGAAGAATCTACAGGGCCGTGCTGTTTACTCTTCAGATTTCCGATTCAACCTCGAAGATCAAACATGCCTCCTCAGTTACAAATGCAAGAAAAATGATTGTGTCCTTCTTTTGAGCACCTTCCATCAAGAGCCAGTTGTTGATCAACATACTGACCGAAAGGTTCCAGAAATGATAAAAGACTACAATGCGACCAAAGGAGGTGTAGATAAAGCTGACCAAATGGTGGCGACATATACGGTGAAATACATCAGCCGAAGATGGCACACAATCGTGTTTTGCAACCTCTTGGATTTGTGTGGGATAAATGCATATGTGTTGAATTGCGAAATTGATCCTCATTGGGGAAGAGACAAGCCTCACAAAAGAAGACAATTTCTGCGATGCTTAGGAGAGGAGCTGGTCAAGCCATTTTTGGAGTCAAAAGACGTGCCACGGCCAATCATCGAAGCAAAGGTGGATGTTGAGAGAGCAACACGAAAAAAAGACAGATGTCAACTCTGCGGGTGGAAGAAAGATCGGAAAACGAGAAAAACCTGTGCTCGGTGTGGGAATCACTGTTGTGATGAACATTCGAACTCTGACTCGTACTTTCTGTACTAATTGTGCTTGATTGTGAAAATAAATCTTCTGGGTCCACGTGGACCCAGATTTTCACGAAATGGAATAGCGAATTTTAAACCTCCCGAGGGTTAAAGCCCGACATTCGAATCATAGAAATCTTGACTCCCAGTGATAATAGTATGTTCCAGCGCGCGTTCAGTGTTTGTTAACAATTCGATTGTGGGTGTCGGAGATCAGAGCAGTTTCCTTCATTCTCGCCTGTTGACAGTGAAACTCAGTGTTGACAGTTCGAATTATCATCCCGAGTCATGAACATCGAATTTAATATCTTTTTATTATGAATAATTGATGTATAATTTTGTGCATGGAATGGGGCTGATTTTAATCAGCATCATCTTCTGGTTCTCGCTATGATATAAGAATTTAGATTGGACTAAATGGACTAGTTGGGTTCTATAAAACTCTTAGTGAATGAAAAAATATTAGGTACTTCTATTCCCCTCAGATTTTCCAAATTCATCAAATTTCGCCAAACTTCGTCACAATGGATTTAAAACAGACTTATGTCACTGAGTACGAGTGATAGTGCAACACCACTGAGAAGTTTTACTTGAGCGCTGGGATAAAGGAGTGGTACCTTCCCTAGAAAGCAAGATACAGCTCTGAGGGGGAAAAATTCTCGCCCCTTCCAGATCTCCCAAACCAATTCTGCCGAACCAAAAATCAATCGAAAAGGCATTGAAAGGGGATTCAGAAAAACAGCATCAGTTTTATTTCTTTAAGTCATTTCCTGGTCGAAAGTGAAGGTCAAGGGTCAAAAACTGTCAGATTTTAACAGATGCGGTTTATAGCGTCAATTTCCATTAGATCACTATTTGAAATGGAAAATGACAACAAAAAGTGATAAACCATGCACTAATCGTAAGATCTGATTAAGATGGTTAATAAAACGATGATTACTGTCATTCTGCTACTTTTATCTGTGTATTTTATTTCTGATTTCTATTCGACGATACAATATAAACATTTCTCTCTCTCTAATCGCTCGAGATTGCATAATTGTATTACATGAGGTGAAAGGTCAAATAATTGAAGGTTTAGTTCAAATCAAATATCACTAAGATCGCACATTCTAATTTTTAGTCTCTGCAGGCGAAATAAATAATCCAATTCGGTGACTTTTATCGAGACACTGAGGCTAAAAGCAACATGATTCTGAAAAATTCAATAATTGATCATCAGATGCAGAAATAAAAGTAAAAAATTAAAATCAAAAAATGTATTTGAAATTTCAAACATGCACACATAAAAAGCAGATAATATCAAATTCAAAGATTTTGCATTTGTGAATATCTCTAAGTAGTGAAAACTGTGCCCTACTTGCGAGGGATAGGTACATGGATAGGTACATGTAAAATTTAGTGTTATCAATAGGTACATGGATAGGTACATGGATAGGTACATGGATAGGTACATGTATAATTTAGTTATCGATAGGCACATGGATAGGTACATGTATAATTCAGTGTTATGAATAGGAACAAGTATGAGATCTGTTTTTACTGGATAGGTACATGTGTTTGGTACACTCGGTTGAGTACACTGTGTTTCGGAACGTCTATGATCGAACTTGTGTGGTTTGGTTCTGAGCACTTGGGTACGTACCGATAGACGTCCGTTGTTTGATTTTGAATGGGTTTGCTCAATTGCGACTATTGTGACAATTATTTTTAATGTAGCACTATTTAGATGTGAAACTTTACTGTGCAGTTATGATTTAGTTGCTCCCCAATAAGAAAACCAATTCCAGAACTATGTTTAAAATGAAAAGACAAGAGATTTACAATGTAAGTTTAATTTAAGCGTGAAAAATAAATGACGGGTACAAATCACGTCCCTCAGGCGACTCCATGATCTTCAGGAAGTCATCACACCACTCATGAAATGTCTGATTTTTACTAAAGTCATGGTCACACTCGTGTACCGGACACTTCACCGGTAGTCCACTCCGCCTTTGAAGTGCTGACACAGTCAAGGTTTTCCAAAGGGCCACTTTGCAGCCGCAAGAGAGATGCACGGTCATATCCAACTGACCTCCCATAATGACTTGGCTGTCATTTTGAAAATAAAATAGTGGTTTTGAGGACATGCTTCTTGTTATGGAACGTTGAGGATAAGTACTTAACAGTTTGGAACAATGACATCCTTTATATAGTTATATATATTCTTTAGAGAAGTTCGGTACCTCTCTGATTGGCTGTTAGGATTTCCTTTGTTTAAAAAGTATATAAGTCCGAGGTTTGTACCAATTCTTATCAAAGGTTCTCCGATGGAGCGATCGACAACGCCAAACGAGCCGGTGGTGTTCACCCAAGCCCCTGCATCGCCCGACTACTCGAGTGATGAAGATAGTGACGTATCAATCGAGACGATGCGTCACATGAATAAGAAGTCCATGCGAACGCCACTCTACGGAAGGGTCACGGTCAAAGTCAAGAACGCCCCGAGAAAGTACCACACGAAACGGGTCTTCATGCGAATGGAGCCGAACGAGCGGAACCTCACAACAGCTCTCGAATTTTCGGTCATCGACCTTGACACACCACGTCGCTGTCCCTGTGCGACCAAAAAGACCAGGATCCATGCGCAAGTGGACTTGAAAAAACTTGTACCCTTTCCTTACCTTGATGATATTTAGTGTTTTTTTCTTAATCTCTTCATTTAATATTCATTTGTATATATGAACAAACTTGTTTTATCATTTCACAGATCGGTCTTCAATTAAGGTCTGAATGGGAAAGGGGAACAACTATCTACAATTAATGATGTTCAATAACTGAATTGAAACAAAAAATCAAATATGAAGACTTCAACTTGAAATAAATAGGAACATATAACTTTTAAAGAAACAGTTATGTTGTTAATTTTAAAATGCTTGTAGCAGTCCAGGATGATATCATACATGTGTCATACACGACACCATAAGAATGAGAATGAAAAGACCTTTAGAATGATATAAGGTATGTACCTATTTGATGGGAAAATCCTAGTTGTATGCAACTGTATGCAAGCAGACAAATGTTAGATTTTTAAATTCACTAAGTTTTTAGCCCATTCTTTAAAGACATGTAGCTCTCTAGTTATCTGTCATACATGTGTCATACAATACACCATTAGAATCAGCATGAAAAGAGCATTCGAATGATATATTGTATGTACCCATTTGATGAAAAAATCCTAGTTGTATGCATCTGTATGCAACTTGAAAAAATTCCAAGTTTTTTTACAAAAATGACTAAGTTTACAAATTTTCAAAGTTAAAGTTTTACAACCAAAAATGACCATAATATACAAACCTCTACACTTGACCTTGACCTTAGACCTGACCTTGACCTTTGACCTTCATACACTTCATACACGGCGGGGGGGCCTCAAAATTTCTCGGGCGCTTCGCGCCCTCGAAATTTTTCGGATTATAGGGTAAATAAATTTTCGAGTGCGCTTCGCGCACTCGAAAATTTATTTACCCATGGGTTCCGGGTCTCGGGAGTTCATCGATGAGACTTTTAGTGATTGTGAGGTGAGTGCCATCAATTCTACATGCTAGTTTCAACGGATAACTGGCTCACAGCAGAAAAATAAAAAAATACTACTTCATTATGTATGAAATGATTATATGTTGTTAAACATTTCAGGATGTACTGATGCCCCCACCGAAGAGAGCCAAGGTGTTGGTTCAGAAAAAACTGTTCGCTAAAGATGTAAGTATTTATTGACTAATTTAATTATTTCTATACATAAAGTAAATCAACATTGCTTAAACATTTCAGAGTGAGCTACCTCACCCGACAAAGACTAATGAGGATATAGTGGCCGAAAAATTGCGAAATGTAAGCATTTCAGTTATTTATTAGTTCTCAATGTGAAATTAAACATGAATCTTTCCTACTTTCAGCTGTTTCCTAGTGTTCAAAGCTGCCCAAAAATTCCGCGCTTATCTTCACCGAGGAGCAGACTACCTTCGAGTCCCGTAAGTGTCATTACATAGGTCTCAGTCAACAATAACTGAAAATGCATCAAGTATTTTTAAAAACATACATACTTTGTCAATGAGTTGCAAACATGTCATCATATTTTTCGTTGCAGTCTATGCGATCTCTGTCGCTGAAGAAGCACCACAGAAGCTTCTTGTCTACGCCGGCGACAACAACGTCGGTAGAGGACAATGAGGAGAAACCGTACTCAATTCGCGAGTCATCGGAGGATTCGGACTCCTCATCCGAGGATGAAGCCACTACTTCAGCGACTTCATCTCCGACGTCCTCTTCCGACGAAGATGATGATTCTGATGTACATGTAAGTATATGACTGGTTAACTGCATGTGTACAGAATTGTTTTCATTAAAATTTATTTTAAAACACACTTTATTATTAATATATTCGTCTACAATTGATTAATTCATCTTTCAGAATGATTCGGTGACTCCTAACAAGGCGAGTGGATCCGATCAAGAAACCGCAATCCAGCAGGAGGTAAGAGGAATTCACATTTGTATCTAATTAATGTCAAAAAATGGAAAAAAATCGATGATAAACAATTGTTCCTTTCAATTACAGGACTCCGTGATGTTTGCGTCTCAAGCGGAGATCTCATTCTCCAACATCCGGGCGTCTCCTAGCTGGAATGTCCACCTACCATTGTCGCCGATGATGACATTGGTCCCATCCTCAGCAGCTGATATCCCAGTCCCAGCTCCTTCACCTCCAACACCTATCCCAGCCGCAGCTCCTAACTCTCCTACACCTCCTATCCCAGCCGCAGCTCCTTCCTCTCCAACACCTCCTATCCCAGCCGCAGTTCCTAAGGCTCCTCTCCCAGTACGCGAGTACAACGTAGGCCTTGACGCAACGACGGAGGAGGAGGACATCGTAAGCAAGTTACGGCGGTGTCAAGAGCGATTAAAACAGTCCGAGGCTCGCGAGGCTCAGTTAATGGAGGACAACAGAGGTTTGGTTGAGTCCTTACAAAATATAACTCAATCAAACCTCCTGTTGGCCTCACAAGTAACAAATAGCCAACGACACGACAAAGAGACCTTAGTCCACGTAGAGTGTAGCAATAACACCATCCGTAGGCTAAGACTGACGCGGATGGACGATTTGGGTGGCTGCAGTGAAAGCTGTAGCCACTTGAAACTATATCACAGTGGCATCGTGAAATGCGTGAAGTTGTAACTTATTTTTACTTTTGAAAAAAAATAGATTGCTTTAAATTTTATGTTTTCTCTTTGCAACAGATCGGAACATATGGTATTGGCTGGTGATGACGCTGACGTCATTAGATGGTAGATGTATATAAGGGCTTGATAATTTCAATCCTCATCAATAATCATGGTTGTCTGTACCAAGTGTGGAAAAGTGTTCACTCTCATAGGCAATTTGCAACGACATGAAAAATTTTGTAAGTTAGGAAAAACATATCAATGTAGCAAGTGTCCATATAAGACGAATAGGTTGGATAATCTTAAGAGGCATAAACTTGTATGCAATAATAAACCGAATGATAGCATAACAGAGTAAAATTCAAATAATCAAAATAGATCTACTTCTAAGCCAACAACCACCGCTTCAACTAACATACAAAACTTTATGCAATACTGCTCTCGGTGTGGCAAAACGTATAACTCTATAAGTAGATTTCGACAGCATATGAATGTACATAACACAAATAGTGAGATGAATATGCATAATAACTATGGAACTGTTAGTCTCAGTGAAAGCGCACTCAATGGCCATGCACGTGTGTATGATATCACGCCAACAACACCTACTGTGGACATAACATCATTCTTAGAAAGCATGCGTTCCATGTTAGGGAATTTAGTGTCTGACTTACTAAGGAGCTATCAATTGCGCGGTCGTCTGATTGCACAAATTCGTTATGTCCGTTCTAATCCTCAAGAAGAAGAAACTTTTCTCGCACACTTTACCTCATCATCCTCAAACTATATTTATGACTATGATGCTTGGTTTCAGGATCATCTAAATAGTCTAATAAATCATATTGAAGCCTTCACAAAAAAGGGTAGCAATTGGATTATAGATGATGTACAAAATATAGAGTTCAATGTAATAACAAGTCCAATACTGTCAGGTGGACAATCATTTCCTCTACCAAAGAAGTTGAAAAACTCTAAAGCTGTCATTAATGTTAATTCAAATGCAAATGATTGCTTCCTATATGCAGTTTTATCAATATTGCATTATAATGAAGTACCTTATTCAAGGAATGAAGTAAAATCATATAGTGAGTGGACATCTGAGCTAAATATGGAAGGCATTTCCACACCAGTATCAATCAAAGATATTCCAAAATTTGAGAAAAATAATGATATTAAAATTAACATTCACTTTTATGAAAATGGACTCAAAGGTGTTCGTTACAATAGTAACTTTACTGGTAGGCAAACGGTTAATATTTTGCTAATTCTAAACAATGGAGCAGCACACTATTGTGGAATTCCAAAGCTGTCAAGATTGTATAGGAGAACTTTAAAAAGACATAAATACTTCTGCGAAAGATGCACTCAGTCATTCACATATAAAACAACACTAGAACGACACTTCCAGTTTTGTATTCGAGGAAAAGCACAAATAGAAAAAATGCCATCGGATCTAAAAGTACTAACAAGTAGCATGGAACATCAACTAAGTCCTCCTTTAGTAATTTATGCAGATATAGAGTGCTACATTGATAATAAAATACATAAACCTGCGGCCATTGGAGCTTATCATGTCTGGCATAATGCCCTTCAATCAAAATTTGAAAACAAGTATTACCTCTTTGAGGGAGAAAATTGCATTATTAGTTTCTTGCACCACTTAGAAACTGTAGCCCAAGACTTATATGACAACCAATGTGCAACAACTAGGCAGCCAATGTCACTGTCAGCGGATGAAAAAGCACGCCACGAGAATGCAGAATGTTGCAACAAATGTAAATCAAAATTCAGCGATGAAGTCATAAAAGTTCGTGATCATGATCATATCACCGGACGATATAGGCAAACATTATGTAGGAAATGCAATCTCCGGTTAAGACTTAACAGACGGGAGCTCCCCATATTTTTCCACAATTTTAAAAATTATGATAGCCACATCGTTTGCTATAAAGCGATTGGAAGAATGAAGTCTTGGAAATTAGATGTTGTAGCAGCAACTGCTGAAAAATATATAACTTTATCCGCCAGTGTCCCTGTAAATGAATACAAAGGGAAGACAGTATACTTTAAACTAAAATTATTAGACTCATATCAATTTCTAAGTGCATCCTTGAGTGAATTAGCCAAGGGCTTGCAAACGTATGAGCATGTAGAGACATTAGGGGTAGAATTTCCACAATTAAGTGATAATGTTTTATATCAGAAGGGAGTGTTTCCATATTCATACTTCAAAAACTTAAACACGTTGACGGAAGACTGTCTACCACCACAATTTGAATTCTATAATGATCTTACTCGTGAGCACTGTTCCGATAGTGAATATGAACACGCTAACAAGGCATGGATTGAATTTAATTGTAGCACATTTGGTGATTACATGCTGGCATATCTGAAGTTAGATGTTTTATTGTTGGCAGACATATTTGAAGTGTTTAGAGCATTGAGTCAACGTGAGGATGAAGTCGACCCTGTACATTTTGTCAGTCTCCCACATCTTAGCTTTACCTCAGCACTAAATTTCTCTTCCAATGATCCCCCACACTACATACAAGATGAAAATATGTACAATCTATTTGAACGAGGAATCAGAGGGGGTATGACTTTCACCAACATTCACCGAGCGCGTGCACGCATTGAAGAATTAGGAAATAATACACATGAAAGTCGACATTTGACCTACTTAGATGTTAATAACCCTTATGGTTCTTCACTCAGTAGAAGTCTACCCCACTCAAATTTCAAATGGTTGAATGAAAGCGAATTAGATAATTTTTTAAATGAAGAAAATGTTCAAAATATAGATGATGATGGTGAAATCGGCTACATTTTTGATTTAGATTTAGAGTATCCTGCAGCCATTCATGATGACACTGCCGATTTCCCATTAGCTCCAGAAATGCAGATGATTGAAAAGAGAATGTTTTCACACTATATGAAAAATCTATATGAAATAGTAAGACCAAATACACATTTTTCTTCTATCAAGAAACTTCTGCTCCATCAATTTGATAGGAAAAATTATGTAGTCCACTATTCAATTTTAAAATTTTACTTGTCCATGGGCATGAGAATCAAGAAGATTCATAGTGGCATAAAATTCACACAAAAGCCTTGGTTAAAAACATACATTGATATGAACTCTCAAAAGAGGGCTCAATCAAACACTGACTTCGAAAAGTCATTCTACAAATTGAAAAATAATTCTTTATATGGTAAAACAATGGAAAATGTAAGGAGAAGGAAAAAATTTAAACTAGTCAACAATGAGAAACAACTACTGAAATTGTCAAATCATCCTCTCTATGTTCAACACAAAATATTTGATGAAGATCTGGTTGGTATGGAAATGTACAAACCTTCAATAGTTTTAAATAAATTAATATATGTTGGTCAAGCAGTACTTGACTATAGTAAGTTGGAAATGTATCAATTATATTACAATGATCTAAAAGGTTGTCCACTGATAAATAGAACGCGGCTTTGTGGAGATGATACCGACAGTTTCTTCCTATGCTTATACACATCACCATCTGTCCGTCTGGAAGATATACTTCTATACTTCGGTGAAAAGTTTGACTCTTCAAACTATGATAGTCATCACCGACTATACTCAACTACAAACAAAGCTAGATTAGGTTGTTTTAAGGATGAGTGTGCTGGAAAGTTGCTTGAGGAAATGATCCTACTAAAACCGAAAATGTATTCCATGAAATATCTAGACTCTACGAATCATAGCATCAAACGTGCAAAAGGAATTCAGAGAGCAGCAGTTAAAAAATTGAAACATGATGACTATAGGAGTGTCTATTATAGTGAGAATGATACAACTGAAGATATGACAATTATAAATTCAAAAAATCACATAGTTAGCACAAAATCATTTAGGAAGCGAGGTCTTTCACTTTGGGAGGATAAGCGCTGTTGGCTGGATAAAAATTTATCATTACCATATGGACACTACAGCCTAGGTCTTCCCCTACCGTCGAAGAGAAGGGGATGCCTTCCTGTCACAGGTGATGTAGAATAAGTCTAAATAAAAACAATATAATATTCCACTTGTAATAGATCTTGCGATTGCTGCATCTTCCGACATGTAGCAACACTTACTAATACATAAGTAGTCTTACTAAAATTGAAATTTCTACATCTTTCCGATATGTAGAAATGATTACTAATAAATAGGTAGTCCTAATGTGAATGAATATGTGAAGAATTTGTACTCAACATCATTCCGATATGTTGAGCTAATAAAATAACAAACTTTAGGCAAACATTAAACCTAAATTTGAAACATAGCTTTCGGAACATGCCTCATTACATTAGAACATGGAAACTTAGTGACGTTCAAAACGTTCACATAACAAATTCTAAAAGAATAGCATTTCGTCATTCAATAGCAAATAGTGATCGAAAACATCGTGGCGTTTGCATTAGTATTGACTCATTGCCTTCATTGAAAGACTTTGCGGATCTCATTGACAACCATAAGACTCGGATCAAGATTCCTCTTGATGACAAGGTATGGATAAAGTGTGATTCATCAGTCAAACTATACGTCTGTTCACCAAAACGTGAAGATGTTGAATATCGATTTTTTCGTTTCAGTGACGTCACATGGGAAACCTTTACAAGGGAGATACTACCACAGATAACGTCATTCATTAAAGATGGGGGACATCAAACGGTTGGAAGTTGTAAATCGGATGTTAACTACAAAAGCAAAGTCAAAACTCAATCTACAAGAGATCGAGAGGAATATACCCAACCGAAAACAATGGTTACTGATAAAACGCAAATTGAAGCCGACAACGAGCTTACATCTTGGAAGACCCTCAATGTTAACATGGAGGATTCAGAGGAAGGATAAATCTCTCACTATACTATTCTTTCCAAATGGAACAATCCAATGTATTGGAAGGGTCATGGAGGGTGATCTCTCATATCTACACTTAACTTTGGAACATTTACTTGGTGATTCATTATCTGATTGGAAAGTGAAGACAATGACCGTTTTATGTGAATTACACTATCACTATGATTTCCGTAAAGTTACATCATCACATAATCTAACTTATGAAGTGGAGTTATTTCCAGCAGCTCAATTGACTAACTGGCATCCATATCATGTTCATGTGTTCCATAATGGAAAGATTGTGATAACCGGCATTAAAGACATAAGTGATGTGTCTCCCATCATATGTGATTTGAAAAAATGTTTCATGAAAACCAAATTGTAGATTTTGTATATATGTGGATAGATAATGAAATATGAACATGTTTTTGTATATATGTGAATAGATAATGAAATATGAGCAGGTTTTTGTTTTCCTTGTAAACCCTTGTTTTGGAAAAAAGAGAGCAAGTTAATGATACAACATGAAACTTTATTTCAAAACTGTTTCAACATATTTAGTAAGAATTACATCATTTTTATCGCAGTTTTTTGAAAATAGTTCTAAAACACTTTTACAGTTATTTTTCAATGGTCTCTCGTTGACAAAATAGAGTACATAGCCACCGCACATTAGAGATGTATTACTTTGAAGTGGGAACGATGTCACTTTCCTAACAGTCCAGGAGAACCTGTTCATCCATAATGCGATATCATGTAAACGAGGTTGATTAAGAGAGTCAAAATATTCGGCCACTTTATAACGATTGATGTATACAGCAATCCAATGTTTTCCGGGAAGATTGTTGGTATCCGTATTGATGATAAGTGAACAAGGATAGAAAGGAATTGAATCAGGTAAATTATCTCTAGAAAAGACATTGAGAAATATTGTCTTGGAGTAGGGATGAGCTTTCCTCATTTTCCTCAAGATTTCTATGTTGCTTAAGTTACTCATCTCTGATAGCTGACAGTCACGTCTCTCATTCTTGTTATCTCAACTTTGCTATCATAGATAGCATAAATGAGACAAGTAATTGTTTTCTTCAAAGGTGACTCAAATGATACCTCCAGTCGTAGATTTCCAGGCTTTGTAACTCCTACGCTTTCACCACCTAGATCTGCATCTGCTGTGAGGTTGTACATAATGAAGAAGTAGCCATTCTTGTACATATCCATTGTAATTCCATTTGAATCGTCTGTATTAAACATGTTGAGGGCGGTGAAAATAGAACCATATTCGCGTGCGAATTTGCCATCTTTGAAATTAGGCTCATATGCTTTGCAAGATACAAATTTCCCATCCTGATAGAGTGCTAGTTTGCTAACATTAAAGTGTTGGAAATTGAATGGATTCTTTTCAAAAGCACCAATGAATGCCTCATTTTCCACAAATGTGATATACACCGCCTTTGGCATTGCAGTGGGAAAAAGATTTGGGTAGGCATGTGAGGATGATCCCGCACCAATTGTGAAGTTTGTCAACACACTGTGATTAACTGGATATATTGCATTGTTTTTCCTCAATCCTGTCGCATGCTCGTTGATGACTGACGGGTTCATTGTTACTCGCCTTACATTGAGCACGGCATTACTTATGTTGACTTGATAGTTTGTAGCTCCAAAAGCCATTAACGCGAACTCAGGATTTGCACGAATAAATTTTATTTGCATTTTAACCTGTGATAGCAGATATCTAGATTGACGAAGGAAATCAAGATAGACGGGTCCTTTCAAGTATAATTCCTTTGAATCCGCTGTTAAATCCATTCGTCTTTTCAACCCTGTATTTGAGACATCATCAAATTTCCCTTGCTGATCATCATACCACCCAGAAACTTGCAAGTGTGACTGTTTAGCTTGCTTTTGAAATTGAGTCATTGTATGTATATATGCTCCATATGGATATGCTCGATCCCCTCCTTCAATCTGTTTGTCATTCAATATTAGATACACATCTGAGAACAGACTGGCAATAGGAAGATTTGCTAATCCCACTTTATCCTTGGATGAATCGATATTTGTACCATCAGTCTTCTTAATTTGTATACACAACTCTAAATCAATAGATTGACAGTCAATATAATCTTGAGGATTGGCAGGTATATCAAACTGAATAGGCTGCTGGTTACCATCGATATTTGTTGTGGGGACTATGTCTACAATTGTTGAGGAGATGATGTCTGTCTGATGAGGGGGAGAATCGAAGAAACACAAATCCGAATTGATACTCTGCATCGTATTAGCTCTACAAATATGTTGTCTTCCTTCGTTTTGACTTGTTTCTAGTAGCTGTGGAATTTCGTTTGCGCTTTCTTGTTTTCACTCGACGTCTAGATTTAGAACGTGCTGCTCTAGTCGGCTTTTTACTTTTCCTGCGTCTTTGCTTAGTAACTCGGCCTGATCCAACTTGTCTTGACTTCCTACGCTTCTTCCGAACTGTACGTCTCGTCTTTGTTAAATCATCTAATGCGTCTATGGCAGATTGCTGCGCGCGCATTTTCATAGATTCACCGATATCCTCACCTTGAAGCGCATCAGCTGCAACATTTGCACCAAAATCTAAAGCCCTGCTTCCAACACGCCTCATGATTGGTACGCCATACTTTTTGAGTGTTGGAAGAACCATACGTCTTAGTGCACCAAATATGCCTCCTCCAACTTGTCGTCTACCTCCAACAAACACGGGATAACCGCTCTGATATGATGGTCTACTGTAAATGCCTGTCATTATGACTATTGAATAACTATGGAAGTCACAATAGCGTAAAGCCTTATTCTCGTGACCTAATATGTAGGGTCAAAACAGTAACACCACCACAGAACGGTACTACTTCTCCAGTGTCATCATGAATTGATATGTCAATTCTATTGATGAAATTTCGGCTGATTGGTAGATACATTGTGTTAAAAAATTCTCGATTGATTAGTTGCTTCCTTACGGATGAGAGAGGAAATGTGCGCAGAAGTGGGGCCTCAATGTCGCCAACCCTTGTATATTCAATAATGTTACAATAGACGTATAAGTTACTTATATCACGCTCTAGTGATGGGGCCGTATCGCCTATTGATGTGCCTTCATAAATAGTTGATTTTGAGAATCCCAATGTGGTCGTTAACACGCTATCCAGCTTGATAAGAGAGTTCTTCCCTACCTTTAGAATCATGCGTTTCTTATGTGGGTCATAAGAAAAGTGATATTCATCTGCATCAAGGTAATCTACACCAAACTCATTTAACTTTGTACACAATTCAGATGGCGTTTTCAAGCTTTCAATGTTCAAATTAACTCTTTTTACAAGTTCACTGGAAGTAGACAAATCATCACCCAATATGTCTTCGCTGTATACGTGGATATCCCATGAAGCATTTGTTGATGCTTTGAGTTTAGAAGAGGACAATTGAACCTTGAATGTATCATTTAATTCTGTCAACCAAGGTGCGCTTTCAAGGCCCTTAAACATCCCAATCATTTCAGATCCGAATTCAATAACAGCGGACTCAGACTTTTCCAATGGTGTCTTTTTAGTAAAAACAATAAATTCTGCCTCCGTTTCAACAGTAAATAAAGTTACTTTCTCTTTCTTATATTCACAAGTCATTAACGTTTCTGGCACTGATCCTTGAAACTTTCTTGCAAAGTCTTCAACACTTCTAATGACCTCAAATTTATTTTTTACTCGGATGCTCCTTTTTTGTAATGCATACAATGGCACAATTCTACATTGAAAATCATTGACGTTGCAAATGCCTTTTGAATTTTAATCATGTTTTGGACAGATGGTAAAGATGTTGAAAAAGGATGTAAAGTTAGATGATGAAAAGCCCATGTACCATGTAGACTATTTTGAAATATGCGAAAGCAATCATCCTTCTCTCGCACTTCTTTATGTAATTCAAAATAGTTGTTCTTTAGCAAACTGATATCGTTGTAATAAGTAATTTCAGTTAGAGCAACTTCATGGGGTCCATGCAGAGTAATTGGATTAGCGAATTCAACAGAGTATAGAGATGGTTTGTTACTTGGGAATATCTTGGGGTTGCTATTGCTTGGAAGAATGATATTGAAGTTAGTAGACATGTTAAACTCATATATGGAAGAAGTCACATGCTATATTAGCTTAAAAGTTACGAGTGTCTCCCATCTCCACATTTTGTAGATCCTGGTGCGTTATCCAGCTATTGAATGAATCAGGATATCCTTTCCATTTAACTAGATATTTCCTTTGATTGCCATGACATTTCCTCCTTATTATTTTATCAATCATATACACCTCTTCACTTCTGTCTACTACTTGCAATTCATAAGAGTAAAATTTTCCTTCAATTGGATTGCCATGGTAATCTATTAATTTATACATGGTGGGTCTAAATTTTGTATTTACTTCATCCACAAAAAACTCTTCTTCAGTCCAATTAGGTAGATACCCCTTCTCTAATGTAGACTTAACCTTTGAAATCCGAACTCTATCACCAACATTAATTTTCTTTTCATTGGAAATGTTTTTCGCTTTCTCATCATACAATCGAAGCCATACATCCATCGCATTATCTGGGGTAACATCAACTGGTTTCATCTTAATGATTCGATGGTAGCTTTCATTGTAATTCTTAACAAATTTCTGCAGCTCACCTACCCAAACATGTGTATTTTTTGCAGTGAAATAGCGCCATATTTTTGTCTTCAGTGTGAGATTGAACCTCTCAACCATGGCAGCTTTATAAGCACTCTTGACACTAAACAATTCCACATTATGAATTTTAAGGAGACTTCGAACATGAGAGTTTTCGAATTCCTTCCCTTGATCGGTCTGTATTCTTTGCGGAACACGCCCCTCATCGAAAATGCTCTGAAAAGCCGCTTCAACTTCTGGTCCTCGTTTAGATTTCAGCGCACGTGCCCAAGCATAGCGAGATAAAATATCTATTACGGTTAAGATGTATTTATAGCCATCATTGTACTGTGATATCTGTTGCATGTCAGCCAAGTCCGCTTGCCATTGACTATCTATATTGTTAACAACATATTTTCTTGTTGGAAACCGCTTTCTCGCATTTTTGTGAAGAGTGTAAGTCGGTTGACTCCTCAACCACTTCTTGACTTTCTCTATTCCCACACCTGCTGCACGAGCTAGAACCTCCGGACGACTGAAACTTGCGGGATGATTTAAGTCGTAATAAATCTTTCTGAGTTTCACTGCTGTACTCATCGTCTTTGTTCTGATTTGCACGCGTATTACTCGCACAGCAACTGCTAACACAATTGATATCAACCTCTATGCCCTCTTCTGCTTTACCTTCGAGCGCAGATTTCAAACAACAGCAAAATTTTTGTAACGACATGATATGAGAGAGGCTTAATTCATATTTGCTTAATATTTACTATACTCCTTCGCAACACGCATTGAGCGCCTAGTAGCTCTTTTTGGTTGCAGATCATCGGGATCATGAAGCTCTCGCTTGACCGCCATCGTGGGTGTTTTACTCTTTGATCCATCTTGTAAGTGACCCTTATCCAATTCATTCACAGTCGGTCCTCCAATAATATTGTGAGGTACATTTTGATCAGATAAAATTTTCTGAAAATATGTCCACCCTTGTGGTGCACCTAGTTTTCGCCTTACATCTCTGACAGCATATTGTAGAAGGTCATCTATGTGACTATTTCTAATAACATCACCAGTTGTTTCATCTATTATCTCCCCTCTCTCATTGAACTTCAGATGTGGATCAATGAAGTCAAATAATCGCTCAGCGCGCACACGATATGGTCGAGGTGTTGACAAGGTTATAAATCGTCGCAACTTGTCACGAATCTGTCGCCTCTCGTCAATGTTTTCAGCTGCTAACTGCATTCGTCGATAGGGATCCTCAATCTTCTGAATTTCCATATCCTTTTGTGTTAGTTCCTTAAGTTGATTCGTAATAAGTTGATCTATATTGTTTACTTCGTGTGCACTTTGTAATGTAGTCAATTGTACATACTCCTCTTGAGGAATGACTACCATCTTTGAATACGACATGTTTGAAAATAATAAGGCAACAAAGTACATTGCTTAAAACTAACTGTGAACCGAGAAAACAGTCATTGGTTCAGCGGAATTAGGTATGATATTTGTTCGAAATCGAAGTCGTTCCGGACATTCCTGGGTTAGATCAATAAATAGATAACCATGTGGTTTCTTTGTTACATCTTCATATATTTTTGAAAGTACTTTAGGTTGTTGAGGTAATATCTGTCTACTGAGATGATGTATCTGACTGCTATCTCTTGGATTTTTAAATATTGCCAAATAATGTGTATTCAAACTTCTAGTTCTTTGCTCTTTCCCTCCATCGAAGATGTTTTGGGTGATGTAGATAATAAAAGCTTCCCTATGATGTGCAGTTTGAATGAACATTTCAGTTACATCCTTTGAAGATTTGCTTTCTCGTAATAGATCATCTAATACTAGTAAGTCACCTGCTTTGATATCCTCAGTTGATGGCAACCCTTGCTTCACCTCATAACCTTTCTGACGAAGTGCAGAATGTAGTTGTGGTTGAAATATTCCATAATACCATTTGACTCTCTTAATTTCCTTGTTAAACATTTCATTTCTATATTGTAGCAATTCAGTTACAAATGTAGTTTTACCGGACTGACTTGGTCCAGCGACACACATTGTGCGATCAGTGAATAGACGAAAATCTGTCATCTTATAATTCCATTAACATTAAATTCATCATCCCGCTAATTTTGCTTAGAACAACAAAGCAGACACATGTTTCCAGATCACGTTTATTTACATTCAGAATAGAAACTTTCAAGTTACATTTACAAATTAAAACATTTACAAATTAAAACATTTGTGTTTCCTCATCACAATTAGGATTATAGAAAGTTTTCAAGTCAGCATCTTGGCGCTTCAACTTCAATTTAGGATTCCCATCTTTAGATTTCCGCCCTCGCTTTTTACTCTCTTCCTTCCCATCACTTGAGGCAGTCTTATCAATGTTAATTAAACATTTATCAATTGGTAGTGGTTCATAGACTAGTTGAAGAACCTTCATTTGTAAAGATGCGACTTTACCAGTCGAACCATGTGAGCCAATATAAAGTCCGGTAACGTGCACTAAGCCCATATAGCGGCCCCGTTTGAGATCCTTACATTCCATCGCGTTTGTAAAGAGATCGAATGCTTGAAAATGATCCGATAGTTTTAAAAACAGTGTATCGAATTCCGGCAATTCCTTATAACCAACTCCTTCCTCTAATGCCTTTCTCCAATGAGTGGGAGCACTTTCAGGCAGCTCAACACATTCTTTCGCGAAAGAGTCAATAGTTTTAAGAATCACCTGTTGCCATTTTGGAAAAGTCACTCGCATTTGTCTCATATTGCTATACCCTGATGTAGACATACCATTACTGTGGAAGAATGGAACTTGAAGATAAAAGCCATCATCACCATAATTCAAGGTTTGAAAGTAGAATGTATTTCCAATCCCTTGCACCTTTCGTGTCGGACGAAGCTTCAAGAGATCTTTCTCAAAAGCGTCACCTTCCTCTCTGATTGTATACATTTTCTGAGTCATGTTTCAACAAGTACTAATTCGGAGCTTTCAACCAGCGCAAATGAATTGTCACTTGAAAGTGGTAAAATATCATTAAAGCGTCTTCCTTATATACACCTATATATGACTCATCAATCAAAGTGATGACGCGTCACTTTATGATTCGCTAACCTTATATTAACATTGCAGCAGTTGCTGCAATCCTTCCAAGCGGACTATTGATTACACCATTAATACTGTTTCCAATATCATTTAACATACTTAGAAACCCACCACCACCGCGCTGAATTAAGTTTCGCCTTTTCTTATCACTACTCCTTGGATTTGAAAACTTTTTTATGCTATTCAAAGAGCCAGCATTCAATAGAGGCTTGTAAATAGGTAGACATTTGTGTATTGCAAAAGCTAAATCACGAATGAAATCATCACTTGAATTTTGAATCAATTTACACTTCTTCTTATTATCATGTATCCTGTTTAACTTTCGCAACGCCTTTTTAAACTGACTTGAAGGTTTGAAGGACCGTTTCGATTGACGAGAAGATGCCTTCCGTTTTACAGACATTTTTATTCTAATATGGAAATAGATAATACAATTACAATTTTTGCTTAGTACTTACAACATTATACACAAAAGTTTACAAGCATTCACACAGAGTTTGTTGCTGGTACGTATAAAATTACATAAAACACTTAACAGGTTGTAGAGGGAAACTGATATACACTCACATCGGCTAGAGTCTGATTTGTAGCAGTTATGAGCTGCTCAATGTCTTTTATTAGATGTTTTGAAATAGGACAGCACATACAGCAGGGCTTTGAATGGAAAGTCTTCAAAATATTGGCATAGTATGCCCGCAAACTGATCACCTCAGAATGTCCTTGAGCAGCCACATTGATGCTTACTGATGGCGGTCCACTGAACAAGTCCAGTTTACATTTCTCACCCTTCTCGTCAAAGTAGCTGGAGGTGATAATGTCATGGAGACATGTGTTGAGTTTCCGTTGGATACTGCTGCACCAACAGCGAGAGTATTCCGGTACAATCTCCGTTTGCGCTAGTGGGCGAAATACTTCATTGAGCCAGAATCTTGCAACTCGTGTAAGAGCGTTGTTCACGACTCTCATTAGCATTCTCTGCACCACAACGTCCTCTCCGCAGCGGAAATACTTCACTATTTCCTCCATCAGATCCACCAAATCCGCTTTATAGCCAGTTATATTCACGGCAGAATAAAATATATTGCCGGTGAAGAGTTGACTTCGGTAAATTATTGAAATGGGAATGTTGTTAGTGAACGACATGCTGATTGACATTGTATTAGCCTCAAATTATGCTTGAAATAGAACGGTACAATGTCCTCCTTATATAGAAAAGTCACACAAAGACACAATAGTGACCAATCACAGACCTGCATGATGACTCATCATGCACGATATACAGTGACTGTTGAAGATATTTCTTCATCACAAAGGGGACAAGATGAAGTTTCAAAGGGTACATAACATGTAGAACACATAACGCTATGAGAACATGGCAAAAAGAGAAGGGATCGTTCCTGTTTAAAACATTTAACGCAGTTCCGTTCACATAATAATTTAAATGTCTCTTGTTCTAATTTCCTTCTGAAGTCACTTTTATTGGGAGAACTTTTTATTGAAACACTGTCAGATGTCTCCTTCTTTCCATATCGTTCCAATTTGATCCTCCTAATTTCACTATCATTGCAGTGTAGCATGGAGAAATCCTCTATCCACCTACGATCCAAATTGTGATTCATAGCATGCTCATCTAGATCCATTAGTCGATCAACTAAATCACCAGCGTTGATATTTTCCCTGAGATTTGTTACAGTTTCTATGGCTTTGAACGAATATCCAAGATCTCTTGCGACAACCCACGACGTTGGGATACTAGTCATCATTATGTATGTCATCAAAAAACTATCTCATATTTATAGCATAGTTTGTCTACGTAAAAGGAAAATCAATGTGTCATCTTGATTACAATGGTTGCAATAGTCACAATAGTCGCAATTGAGCAAACCCATTCAAAATCAAACAACGGACGTCTATCGGTACGTACCCAAGTGCTCAGAACCAAACCACACAAGTTCGATCATAGACGTTCCGAAACACAGTGTACTCAACCGAGTGTACCAAACACATGTACCTATCCAGTAAAAACAGATCTCATACTTGTTCCTATTCATAACACTGAATTATACATGTACCTATCCATGTGCCTATCGATAACTAAATTATACATGTACCTATCCATGTACCTATCCATGTACCTATTGATAACACTAAATTTTACATGTACCTATCCATGTACCTATCCGTCGCAAGTAGGGCACAGTTTTCACTACTTCTCTATATGTATAGGAATTCGACTCCTTTATGTCAATTCAACTTATTTCGGTTAATGATTTTTTACTATTGAGCCTAATCAAATAACATCACGACAAAAAAGAACACATCGAGCCACAACTTCTGAGCATCTTTGCGGAAATCGCAATAGAGTCAAACTTACGCTCTACAGTCAGAGTTGGAAAAGTCGGAATTGGAATTAATTCCGAACTGGAATTAATTCCATTTTTCGTCGGCATTGGAATTGGAATTGGAATCGACCATATTTAAATCTACTGGAATTGGAATTGGAATTGACCTTGATAAACCTCAATTCCACTTTTTTCGATAGACCTGTGATAAATCTATTTGAACAAAAATTGAAATCACAGTACTCGGCCGTTGTGTTTACTGGACGCAGAGATAAGAGATAGAATCGACAGAGGTAGTTTTATTCTATTGTTGAATAAAGGATATTTTTGTGACTTCGATGGGCCCACATCCCCGGACATTGTTATTTCAGCGATTAAGCAGACAATGAAAAGACAATCATCTTCATCTTTGCTCAATCTGTTATTTAATTATTTATCAAGTAAGATAATTAATCAAAATAAAGCAATTGTTGAATTTAGTTCTTGATAGGATAAGCACAAAAACTGAAGATTAACTTAATTGTTGTACACACGAAAAACAATTGGTTTGGAAAGAGCAAAATTAACGCTGCATTAAAGGGCAGCAACCCTATCAGTTCAAAGCATAATATAGACAGTGTCAACAAATTATTCTAATAATTAATTATTCAATTACATGAACTATCATCCAACTTCCAATCACAACAATTAACAATATTAATTTTAAAGACTATAGTCATAATAGACACGATACGCAACTATAAAAAAAACTTTACACTTACAGTTCACTTCTTAATGTTGAATTCACTTCAATTCGATCGGACTCAATAAAATAATATATAAAATAATATCATAAATATCGGTGTCACTTATACTGTCAATCTTTAATAGCGATCGCTGATGTGTTGCCGTATACGCTGTGTTGTTGTTCGCAGGCAGTTGTTGCCGTTTCTACTGTAGTTAAATTACACCGCGAGAGACCGAAGTTCTAACAGCTACTGAAGATGTCGTATGTGTTGTTGTTGTGTCAATTTCTCATCGTTTCTAATTTATACAAATTTTTGAGACTTGACGATAAAACCACTTTCTTATGAAAATTGAAAGAGTTTCCTTTAATTTCTGCTCGTTAGTTTTCGACCCGACCACGCTTCGTTCTTATCACGGAATTTTTAATCTACTTTTTTAACATAGACAGTTAATGAAATTTCATGATATCATTTTTTATTGTCGTTTTTTCTTTCATCAACAATCACGTTATTCGCACACTGAAGTTCAAGTCTTATATTTCGGAATTTCTTTCTTCTGTCAATTTATTAACGGTTGTCCGGTCTTGATGTTCGAAAGTGTTAAACGGCCGCAAATGGTATGTCATACCCTGTTCATAAAAAACGATATTATGTCATATTATAATTACAAATCGATACTCCTTATGATTGCTTCTTTTCCTAATTACAATGATATAAGTTTATTATTTGTTTTTTTATCAAGTTTGATATAAAGTATTTAACATCTAAGTATTTTTACTACTATTATTATCATAATACAGAAACGAAAAACGTCATTGTAATCCCAAAAATTTCTTTATACATGTGTATACTGTAAAATTTTTTTAACACTCAAAATTATTCATCAGGTCTGCATGATTGCTGAGGTCAATAGAGAAAACAAAATCACGACAATTCTTCACAATCAATACAAAAATATGATCTATGCTCATTACAGATCGTTTTTTGCATTTGCTGCAGCAAACGAATGTTTTTCTATCACGTGAATAGGGACAAAAAGAGCATCTCTTGCTCTTTTGAAGACGAATTGGGTGAAGGGATGGAGATTGAGCTCGTACCTCGTAGCCCAGGTCTTATATTGCTGCTTTTGACTTTTTCGAAATGCCTGTCTCATTGATAACACTGGACGACAAAATTTTGGGTTTGAAAAAACACAAGATATCTGTATGGTGGATATTATTTACCTAGTGGATTACATTAAAAAACATCAATTCATTTGTCTCCATCACCCACAGTTTTTTGTATCACCCTGTTGATGAAAATGATAAAAATCGGATATTTTGAAAAAATCAATGTATTATCTGTATAACTACAAATTCATATTTCACTTGAAACTGTTCGCACATTCGGTTAGAAATGCTTAGAGTTACTCTTCCTGTGGTGTTCAGTATTAGGAAGATCTCTAATCAGGCTCCAGCAGTAGTCTGCCAGCATTGGAGGGCCCCAGTTTCCTTGGTACCTGTGCTCCATCGTGGACATATCCCGATGCAATCTTTCTCCATGTTCGTCGCTCAAATCGGCTACATTCTCAGGGAAGAATTCCAGGTGGGAATGAAGAAAATGTACCTTCAATGACATCAAACATCCTATTTTCTTATAGTGCTTGATAAGGTCGTCGATGATACCTCGGAAGTTGGCATGGCGATGCTTTCCCAGGAACCCATCACAGACCCTCCTGAATGATTTCCATGCGTCCAACTCTATTGGTTTGAGGCACTCTTCAAAGTTTGGATCAAGCAATATCTTTCTGATCTGCGGTCCCACGAATATACCCTCTCTGATTTTTCCCTCACTCAATTTGGGAAGCTTCTGTTGCAGGAAGTGGAAAGCAGGTCCATCTCTTGACAGCTTCTTCGCAAACTGCTTCATCAATACCAATTTAATCTGCAGTGGTGGGAGGATGATGTTTTGACGATGGACTGGCGCAGGGTTGGTAACATTAGCTCTGCCAATTACATCCTGAGTTCTCGGAGGCCAGTGCTGTTTGACGTAATGGTTGGCCCAGTCCCTGCTGTCCCAGAGACACAGGAAGCAGTTGTGCTTAGTGTAATCGGACTGAAGCCCAGTCAGGAGAGCAACCACCTTTAGATCTTAAATCCCTCTTAAGGATTGGAATTTCTGAGATCTTTGTCGATAATGCGTGATCTTCACACCACATTGGATAAGATTCCATTGCTTCAAGCGCGATGCCAGTAGTTCACTCTGAGATTTACTGAGGGACAGATCACGCACAAGATCATTCACTTCAGCTTGAGATAAAAGATGAGGTCTTTTTTCGTGTTCAGGTTGATATTCTTCCTCATGATCTTCATCAGACACAAGATCATCGCTGTCGCTATCTTCTAATTTTAGCGGTGGATCAGGGACTGGCAGACCGTTTGAATGAAGAATAGGCCGCCTTGCAGATGAAAGATCGGGATAGGCAATACCATGTTTTGTCTTTTTGTTGTGACCATCGATTTTAGTCAGGCATCGAGATGACTGACAGGCTCACGCCATACCATAGGAACACCAAATTTAAGTTTACCTCCGTTCCCGTTGAACCATCTAGATAACGAAGAAGGACAAGTAACACAACAAATATGTGGAGCCCATGATCGGTCTTGGTCTCCTAATTTGATTCCGAAATAAGTATGATACAGCTTTCTGATGTGCGATGTTATATTGCGCTTGTCTTTCTTCAAAGTGAGATCACCACAAATGTAGCAGAAATCATTGCTGTCGTTGTTACACCTTCTTGATGCAGACGCCATGACCACAGTAAGAGTGTGAGAAGTGAACGCCTGCGCTGTTATTATATACCGAGCATCGATATCAGAATGACTCATTGCGGTAGGGCAAGTCTAGAAACTAATCAATAGCTGTTGTTTGTCATCCGCAAATCGGGTTGTAGCCGTGTTGTGCTACAAGTAAATAGAATGATTAATGGAAATGACTGTTGGATGACATGAAAATGGAAACGATCGTTACTACTGTAGAGTGGAGTAGTGATTCGTCAAAATATTCAAGTCACATACTGTGGCTATGTAGTAGCCCAGTAGGCCTATATATAACATACGGTCGAATATATTTGAATGAATTGAACATATTATCTACTTTTATATCAGGTTTGCGCAAATTTTACTTTTTTAACTCCATCATTTGTAGACACAAGGTTGCGTTAAAAAATATTTACACACTTGCATTAAAAAATATTTAAATTGTTTGTATCATTTGGTGAGTTCTATTGGATTTCTTTATATTTTTACAATTGCTGTTAGTTATTTTTTTAATCAGTAACATGCCACACGAAGTTATGGTCTTATATATTCAACTAAAATTAATCAGTTACATATTTGATTGTCATTAACAAATGCAATAGGCTATGTCTTGAGCAAATGAAGTTTACAAAATTTTCATAACACCTAAAAATAGCGTAAATAGGAAAAATCAAAAAATTAAATTACAGAAAAATGGTGGGTGATGGAGCAAAACGGTTGTCATTTCCGTAAATAGCATGGTGAACTATATTCAATACACATTTTGGTTTATTTGTGTAAAAATTTTTGTTGACCAGTGTGATCCTTCTTTTGATATGAGCATCGATCAGTTGGTATCCGCAATTTTTGAGAAATGTGTAATGCTGTTCACTTTTTTGTACGATATTTGGATGTTTGTTGTAATGCAGAATTGCACCATTATTGCCTGCCACATCGACCATGTTTGAAAATATCGCAAATGGCCATCTTCGGCATTTCCGTTTGCATGACAAACCTCTCACACGCTTATCAGCAACATCAACTCCGGATTTCGTCTCATTGTATAACTTGACTGTACATGGTTTTTCTCCAACATCGGGAACAGGAACAATTCGATTACATGTATCCAAAAGAAGAACCGGTTTCGTTCCCTTGTCCCAAAACGAAACCAATATACCTCCCTGATCGTCGTAGAACACACGGGTATCTTTCTTCTGGCGGTTTGTCGGTTGAAACAAACACTTTTCTCCTGGATGGATTTGCTCTGTTCCATTCGTATATAATCCGCCTACCTTGAAGATTTGTGTACACAAGACTACTTCGTCCAGAGTTTTATCCAAAAAGATGAGTATTGCTTCTCGTTCATTTTCGGGATTTATACCTGGTGCAGGTCCTTTCGAGAATCGAATAATATTTCTTTCTTGATGGTTCTCGTCCAACATTTGATGGTTCATGATCGTACCAAACACGACCGGAAGGAGCCACAAAAGTAGTAGGCCTACCAGCACCTTGACGGGAGAATGACGTTTCCCCTTCGTCCTCTTCAGAATCAGATTCACTTCTATCGACCTCATGCAAAAATTCTAAATTTGATATATTATCGTTCGTATCTGAAGCAGGAGGAAGTTCATCTTCAATAGGCAGGTTAGACCGAATAGGCTCATCTGCAGCGTTATCAAAAACATCAATATTGAAGTCTTCTTCATCTGACTCATCATCCTGTTGCAATATCATAGCGATGGCTTGCTCCTTACAGAGGCGCTTAGGGCGGCTCATGGCTTTAGCGGTACTTGCAGTAGTCGGTTATCGATAGTGAATCACAGCAAGGTCGCTGAGAGAATCTCAAGTGAGGATGCCAATGCATTACTGGGTGATTCAATGCTCACATGACAACCGGTTGACCAATGAGGAGTCTCTTGCAGCATCGACAAGAAACGTTTGCATTCACTGATATTTTTACGAACTAGAAATGAAAATGTATGTATCCGAAGTCGCACAAAACATAGGAGGGTATCACATACCCTGTTGGGCGTTTCAGGGCCAATTCATACATAACAGAAAAACTATATACGCTATTTTAAAACTCTTGTACACTTTTAAAGAACATCGTATTACAGCAAAAGTCATGGAATTTCAAAAGAATCAGTGGATTATTTTAGGATTTACAAATCGTTGAACATGTCATAGGGTATGACATACCCTGAAAACCGGAAGTAGTGAAAACTGTGCCCTACTTGCGAGGGATAGGTACATGGATAGGTACATGTAAAATTTAGTGTTATCAATAGGTACATGGATAGGTACATGTATAATTTAGTGTTATCAATAGGTACATGGATAGGTACATGTATAATTTAGTTATCGATAGGAACATGGATAGGTACATGTATAATTCAGTGTTATGAATAGGAACAAGTATGAGATCTGTTTTACTGGATAGTTACATGTGTTTGGTACACTCGGTTGAGTACACTGTGTTTCGGAACGTCTATGATCGAACTTGTGTGGTTTGGTTCTGAGCACTTGGGTACGTACCGATAGACGTCCGTTGTTTGATTTTGAATGGGTTTGCTCAATTGCGACTATTGTGACTATTGCAACCATTGTAATCAAGATGACACATTGATTTTCCTTTTACGTAGACAAACTATGCTATAAATATGAGATAGTTTTTTGATGACATACATAATGATGACTAGTATCCCAACGTCGTGGGTTGTCGCAAGAGATCTTGGATATTCGTTCAAAGCCATAGAAACTGTAACAAATCTCAGGGAAAATATCAACGCTGGTGATTTAGTTGATCGACTAATGGATCTAGATGAGCATGCTATGAATCACAATTTGGATCGTAGGTGGATAGAGGATTTCTCCATGCTACACTGCAATGATAGTGAAATTAGGAGGATCAAATTGGAACGATATGGAAAGAAGGAGACATCTGACAGTGTTTTAATAAAAAGTTCTCCCAATAAAAGTGACTTCAGAAGGAAATTAGAACAAGAGACATTTAAATTATTATGTGAACGGAACTGCGTTAAATGTTTTAAACAGGAACGATCCCTTCTCTTTTTGCCATGTTCTCATAGCGTTATGTGTTCTACATGTTATGTACCCTTTGAAACTTCATCTTGTCCCCTTTGTGATGAAGAAATATCTTCAACAGTCACTGTATATCGTGCATGATGAGTCATCATGCAGGTCTGTGATTGGTCACTATTGTGTCTTTGTTTGACTTTTCTATATAAGGAGGACATTGTACCGTTCTATTTCAAGCATAATTTGAGGCGAATACAATGTCAATCAGCATGTCGTTCACTACCAACATTCCCATTTCAATAATTTACCGAAGTCAACTCTTCACCGGCAATATATTTTATTCTGCCGTGAATATAACTGGCTATAAAGCGGATTTGGTGGATCTGATGGAGGAAATAGTGAAGTATTTCCGCTGCGGAGAGGACGTTGTGGTGCAGAGAATGTCAATGAGAGTCGTGAACAACGCTCTTACACGAGTTGCAAGATTTTGGCTCAATGAAGTATTTCGCCCACTAGCGCAAACGGAGATTGTACCGGAATACTCTCGCTGTTGGTGCAGCAGTATCCAACGGAAACTCAACACATGTCTCCATGACATTATCACCTCCAGCTACTTTGACGAGAAGGGTGAGAAATGTAAACTGGACTTATTCAGTGGACCGCCATCAGTAAGCATCAATGTGGCTGCTCAAGGACATTCTGAGGTAATCAGTTTGCGGGCATACTATGCCAATATTTTAAAGACTTTCCATTCAAAGCCCTGCTGTATGTGCTGTCCAATTTCAAAACATCTAATGAAAGACATTGAGCAGCTCATAACTGCTACAAATCAGACTCTAACCGATGTGAGTGTATATCAGTTTCCCTCTACAACTTGTTAAGTGTTTTATGTAATTTTATAAGTACCAGCAACGAACTCTGTGTGAATGCTTGTAAACTTTTGTATATAATGTTGTAAGTACTAAGCAAAAATTGTAATTGTATTATCTATTTCCATATTAGAATAAAAATGTCTGTAAAACGGAAGGCATCTTCTCGTCAATCGAAACGGTCCTTCAAACCTTCAAGTCAGTTTAAAAAGGCGTTGCGAAAGTTAAACAGGATACATGATAATAAGAAGAAGTGTAAATTGATTCAAAATTCAAGTGATGATTTCATTCGTGATTTAGCTTTTGCAATACACAAATGTCTACCTATTTACAAGCCTCTATTGAATGCTGGCTCTTTGAATAGCATAAAAAAGTTTTCAAATCCAAGGAGTAGTGATAAGAAAAGGCGAAACTTAATTCAGCGCGGTGGTGGTGGGTTTCTAAGTATGTTAAATGATATTGGAAACAGTATTAATGGTGTAATCAATAGTCCGCTTGGAAGGATTGCAGCAACTGCTGCAATGTTAATATAAGGTTAGCGAATCATAAAGTGACGCGTCATCACTTTGATTGATGAGTCATATATAGGTGTATATAAGGAAGACGCTTTAATGATATTTTACCACTTTCAAGTGACAATTCATTTGCGCTGGTTGAAAGCTCCGAATTAGTACTTGTTGAAACATGACTCAGAAAATGTATACAATCAGAGAGGAAGGTGACGCTTTTGAGAAAGATCTCTTGAAGCTTCGTCCGACACGAAAGGTGCAAGGGATTGGAAATACATTCTACTTTCAAACCTTGAATTATGGTGATGATGGCTTTTATCTTCAAGTTCCATTCTTCCACAGTAATGGTATGTCTACATCAGGGTATAGCAATATGAGACAAATGCGAGTGACTTTTCCAAAATGGCAACAGGTGATTCTTAGAACTATTGACTCTTTCGCGAAAGAATGTGTTGAGCTGCCTGAAAGTGCTCCCACTCATTGGAGAAAGGCATTAGAGGAAGGAGTTGGTTATAAGGAATTGCCGGAATTCGATACACTGTTTTTAAAACTATCGGATCATTTTCAAGCATTCGATCTCTTTACAAACGCGATGGAATGTGAGGATCTCAAACGGGGCCGCTATATGGGCTTAGTGCACGTTACCGGACTTTATATTGGCTCACATGGTTCGACTGGTAAAGTCGCATCTTTACAAATGAAGGTTCTTCAACTAGTCTATGAACCACTACCAATTGATAAATGTTTAATTAACATTGATAAGACTGCTTCAAGTGATGGGAAGGAAGAGAGCAAAAAGCGAGGTCGGAAATCTAAAGATGGGAATCCTAAATTGAAGTTGAAGCGCCAAGATGCTGACTTGAAAACTTTCTATAATCCTAATTGTGATGAGGAAACACAAATGTTTTAATTTGTAAATGTTTTAATTTGTAAATGTAACTTGAAAGTTTCTATTCTGAATGTAAATAAACGTGATCTGGAAACATGTGTCTGTTTTGTTGTTCTAAGCAAAATTAGCGGGATGATGAGTTTAATGTTAATGGAATTATAAGATGACAGATTTTCGTCTATTCACTGATCGCACAATGTGTGTCGCTGGACCAAGTCAGTCCGGTAAAACTACATTTGTAACTGAATTGCTACAATATAGAAATGAAATGTTTAACAAGGAAATTAAGAGAGTCAAATGGTATTATGGAATATTTCAACCACAACTACATTCTGCACTTCGCCAGAAAGGTTATGAGGTGAAGCAAGGGTTGCCATCAACTGAGGATATCAAAGCAGGTGACTTACTAGTATTAGATGATCTATTACGAGAAAGCAAATCTTCAAAGGATGTAACTGAAATGTTCATTCAAACTGCACATCATAGGGAAGCTTTTATTATCTACATCACCCAAAACATCTTCGATGGAGGGAAAGAGCAAAGAACTAGAAGTTTGAATACACATTATTTGGCAATATTTAAAAATCCAAGAGATAGCAGTCAGATACATCATCTCAGTAGACAGATATTACCTCAACAACCTAAAGTACTTTCAAAAATATATGAAGATGTAACAAAGAAACCACATGGTTATCTATTTATTGATCTAACCCAGGAATGTCCGGAACGACTTCGATTTCGAACAACTATCATACCTAATTCCGCTGAACCAATGACTGTTTTCTCGGTTCACAGTTAGTTTTAAGCAATGTACTTTGTTGCCTTATTATTTTCAAGCATGTCGTATTCAAAGATGGTAGTCATTCCTCAAGAGGAGTATGTACAATTGACTACATTACAAAGTGCACAAGAAGTCAAAAATATAGATCAACCTATTACGAATCAACTTAAGGAACTAACACAAAAGGATATGGAAATTCAGAAGATTAAGGATCCCTATCGACGAATGCAGTTAGCAGCTGAAAACATTGACGAGAGGCGACAGATTCGTGACAAGTTGCGACGATTTATAACCTTGTCAACACCTCGACCATATCGTGTGCGCGCTGAGCGATTATTTGACTTCATTGATCCACATCTGAAGTTCAATGAGAGAGGGGAGATAATAGATGAAACAACTGGTGATGTTATTAGAAATAGTCACATAGATGACCTTCTACAATATGCTGTCAGAGATGTAAGGCGAAAACTAGGTGCACCACAAGGGTGGACATATTTTCAGAAAATTTTATCTGATCAAAATGTACCTCACAATATTATTGGAGGACCGACTGTGAATGAATTTGATAAGGGTCACTTACAAGATGGATCAAAGAGTAAAACACCCACGATGGCGGTCAAGCGAGAGCTTCATGATCCCGATGATCTGCAACCAAAAAGAGCTACTAGGCGCTCAATGCGTGTTGCGAAGGAGTATAGTAAATATTAAGCAAATATGAATTAAGCCTCTCTCATATCATGTCGTTACAAAAATTTTGCTGTTGTTTGAAATCTGCGCTCGAAGGTAAAGCAGAAGAGGGCATAGAGGTTGATATCAATTGTGTTAGCAGTTGCTGTGCGAGTAATACGCGTGCAAATCAGAACAAAGACGATGAGTACAGCAGTGAAACTCAGAAAGATTTATTACGACTTAAATCATCCCGCAAGTTTCAGTCGTCCGGAGGTTCTAGCTCGTGCAGCAGGTGTGGGAATAGAGAAAGTCAAGAAGTGGTTGAGGAGTCAACCGACTTACACTCTTCACAAAAATGCGAGAAAGCGGTTTCCAACAAGAAAATATGTTGTTAACAATATAGATAGTCAATGGCAAGCGGACTTGGCTGACATGCAACAGATATCACAGTACAATGATGGCTATAAATACATCTTAACCGTAATAGATATTTTATCTCGCTATGCTTGGGCACGTGCGCTGAAATCTAAACGAGGACCAGAAGTTGAAGCGGCCTCCTTATATAGTCATATATAAGGTCAAAACTCAATCTACAAAACCACCTAGATCTGCATCATAACAAACCTTGGATAGGAGTTGCCGCGACACCTCCTATCCCCGCCGCAGCTCCTGCTACAGTTCCCAAGGCCCCTCTCCCAGTGCGAGAGTATGATGTCGACCTCGGTGCAACGACGGATGAAGACATTTATTCAAAACTACGCCGTTGCCATGAGCGTCTAAGGGAGTCAGAGGCCCGTGAGGCTCAACTAATAGAGGACAACAGAGGTTTGGTTGAGTCCTTACGAAATATAACTCAATCAAACCTCCTGTTGGCCTCGCAAGTGACCAACATTCAGAGGCACGACAAAGAAACATTGGTGCACATCGAGTGCAGAGACAATGCCGATAGAAATGTGCGTCTAACGAGGATGGACGACTTGGGTGGCTGCAGTGAAAGCTGCAGCCACTTGAAGTTGTACCACAATGGTATTGTGAAATGTGTTAAGCTTTGACTTTTTTTTCTTTGAAAAATTAATTACTGAAAATTTTATGTGTTTTCTCTTTACAACAGATCGGAACATACGGTATTGGCTGTTGATGACGCTGACGTCATTAGATGGTAGATGTATATAAGGGCTTGCTAATTTCATTCCTCATCAATAAGCATGGTTGTCTGTACCAAGTGTGGAAAAGTGTTCACTCTCATAGGCAATTTGCAACGACATGAAAAATTTTGTAAGTTAGGAAAAACGTATCAATGTAGCAAGTGTCCATATAAGACGAATAGGATGGATAATCTTAAGAGGCATAAACTTGTATGTAATAATAAACCGAATGATAGCATAATAGAGTCAAATTCAAATAATCAAAATAGATCTACTTCTAAGCCAACAACCAGCGCTTCAACTAACATACAAAACTTTATGCAATACTGCTCTCGGTGTGGCAAAACGTATAACTCTATAAGTAGATTTCGACAGCATATGAATGTACATAACACAAATAGTGAGATGAATATGCATAATAACTATGGAACTGTTAGTCTCAGTGAAAGCGCACTCAATGGCCATGCACGTGTGTATGATATCACGCCAACAACACCTACTGTGGACATAACATCATTCTTAGAAAGCATGCGTTCCATGTTAGGGAATTTAGTGTCTGACTTACTAAGGAGCTATCAATTGCGCGGTCGTCTGATTGCACAAATTCGTTATGTCCGTTCTAATCCTCAAGAAGAAGAAACTTTTCTCGCACACTTTACCTCATCATCCTCAAACTATATTTATGACTATGATGCTTGGTTTCAGGATCATCTAAATAGTCTAATAAATCATATTGAAGCCTTCACAAAAAAGGGTAGCAATTGGATTATAGATGATGTACAAAATATAGAGTTCAATGTAATAACAAGTCCAATACTGTCAGGTGGACAATCATTTCCTCTACCAAAGAAGTTGAAAAACTCTAAAGCTGTCATTAATGTTAATTCAAATGCAAATGATTGCTTCCTATATGCAGTTTTATCAATATTGCATTATAATGAAGTACCTTATTCAAGGAATGAAGTAAAATCATATAGTGAGTGGACATCTGAGCTAAATATGGAAGGCATTTCCACACCAGTATCAATCAAAGATATTCCAAATTTGAGAAAAATAATGATATTAAAATTAACATTCACTTTTATGAAAATGGACTCAAAAGTGTTCGTTACAATAGTAACTTTACTGGTAGGCAAACGGTTAATATTTTGCTAATTCTAAACAATGGATCAGCACACTATTGTGGAATTCCAAAGCTGTCAAGATTGTATAGGAGAACTTTAAAAAGACATAAATACTTCTGCGAAAGATGCACTCAGTCATTCACATATAAAACAACACTAGAACGACACTTCCAGTTTTGTATTCGAGGAAAAGCACAAATAGAAAAAATGCCATCGGATCTAAAAGTACTAACAAGTAGCATGGAATATCAACTAAGTCCTCCTTTAGTAATTTATGCAGATATAGAGTGCTACATTGATAATAAAATACATAAACCTGCGGCCATTGGAGCTTATCATGTTTGGCATAATGCCCTTCAATCAAAATTTGAAAACAAGTATTACCTCTTTGAGGAAGAAAATTGCATTATTAGTTTCTTGCACAACTTAGAAACTGTAGCCCAAGACTTATATGACAACCAATGTGCAACAACTAGGCAGCCAATGTCACTGTCAGCGGATGAAAAAGCATGCCACGAGAATGCAGAATGTTGCAACAAATGTAAATTGAAAGTCAGCGATGAAGTCATAAAAGTTCGTGATCATGATCATATCACCGGACGATATAGGCAAACATTATGTAGGAAATTCAATCTCCGGTTAAGACTTAACAGACGGGAGCTCCCCATATTTTTCCACAATTTTAAAAATTATGATAGTCACATCGTTTGCTATAAAGCGATTGGAAGAATGAAGTCTTGGAAATTAGATGTTGTAGCAGCAACTGCTGAAAAATATATAACTTTATCCGCCAGTGTCCCTGTAAATGAATACAAAGGGAAGACAGTATACTTTAAACTAAAATTATTAGACTCATATCAATTTCTAAGTGCATCCTTGAGTGAATTAGCCAAGGGCTTGCAAACGTATGAGCATGTAGAGACATTAAGGGTAGAATTTCCACAATTAAGTGATAATGTTTTATATCAGAAGGGAGTGTTTCCATATTCATACTTCAAAAACTTAAACACGTTGACGGAAGACTGTCTACCACCACAATTTGAATTCTATAATGATCTTACTCGTGAGAACTGTTCCGATAGTGAATATGAACACGCTAACAAGGCGTGGATTGAATTTAATTGTAGCACATTTGGTGATTACATGCTGGCATATCTGAAGTTAGATGTTTTATTGTTGGCAGACATATTTGAAGTGTTTAGAGCATTGAGTCAACGTGAGGATGAAGTCGACCCTGTACATTTTGTCAGTCTCCCACATCTTAGCTTTACCTCAGCACTAAATTTCTCTTCCAATGATCCCCCACACTACATACAAGATGAAAATATGTACAATCTATTTGAACGAGGAATTAGAGGGGGTATGACTTTCACCAACATTCACCGAGCGCGTGCACGCATTGAAGAAATAGGAATTAAAATACATGAAAGTCGACATTTGACCTACTTAGATGTTAATAACCTTTACGGTTCTTCACTCAGTAGGAATCTACCCCACTCAAATTTCAAATGGTTGAATGAAAGTGAATTAGATAATTTTTTAAATGAAGAAAATGTTCAAAATATAGATGATGATGGTGAAATCGGCTACATTTTTGATTTAGATTTAGAGTATCCTGCAGCCATTCATGATGACACTGCCGATTTCCCATTAGCACCAGAAATGCAGATGATTGAAAAGAGAATGTTTTCACACTATATGAAAAATCTATATGAAATAGTAAGACCAAATACACATTTTTCTTCTATCAAGAAACTTCTGCTCCATCAATTTGATAGGGAAAATTATGTAGTCCACTACTCAATTTTAAAATTTTACTTGACCATGGGCATGAGAATCAAGAAGATTCATAGTGGCATAAAATTCACACAAAAGCCTTGGTTAAAAACATACATTGATATGAACTCTCAGAAGAGGGCTCAATCAAACACTGACTTCGAAAAGTCATTCTACAAATTGAAAAATAATTCATTATATGGTAAAACAATGGAAAATGTAAGGAGAAGGAAAAAATTTAAACTAGTCAACAATGAGAAACAACTACTGAAATTGTCAAATCATCCTCTCTATGTTCAACACAAAATATTTGATGAAGATCTGGTTGGTATGGAAATGTACAAACCTTCAATAGTTTTAAATAAATTAATATATGTTGGTCAAGCAGTACTTGACTATAGTAAGTTGGAAATGTATCAATTATATTACAATGATCTAAAAGGATGTCCACTGATAAATAGAACGCGGCTTTGTGGAGGTGATACCGACAGTTTCTTCCTATGTTTATACACATCACCATCTGTCCGTCTGGAAGATATACTTCTATACTTCGGTGAAAAGTTTGACTCTTCAAACTATGATAGTCATCACCGACTATACTCAACTACAAACAAAGCTAGATTAGGTTGTTTTAAGGATGAGTGTGCTGGAAAGTTGCTTGAGGAAATGATCCTACTAAAACCGAAAATGTATTCCATGAAATATCTAGACTCTACGAATCATAGCATCAAACGTGCAAAAGGAATTCAGAGAGCAGCAGTTAAAAAATTGAAACATGATGACTATAGGAGTGTCTATTATAGTGAGAATGGTACAACTGAAGATATGACAATTATAAATTCAAAAAATCACATAGTTAGCACAAAATCATTTAGGAAGCGAGGTCTTTCACTTTGGGAGGATAAGCGCTGTTGGCTGGATAAAAATTTATCATTACCATATGGACACTACAGCCTAGGTCTTCCCCCACCGTCGAAGAGAAGGAGATGCCTTCCTGTCACAGGTGATGTAGAATAAGTCTAAATAAAAACAATATAATATTCCACTTGTAATAGATCTTGCGATTGCTGCATCTTCCGACATGTAGCAACACTTACTAATACATAAGTAGTCTTACTAAAATTGAAATTTCTACATCTTTCCGATATGTAGAAATGATTACTAATAAATAGGTAGTCCTAATGTGAATGAATATGTGAAGAATTTGTACTCAACATCATTCCGATATGTTGAGCTAATAAAATAACAAGCTTTAGGCAAACATTAAACCTAAATTTGAAACATAGCTTTCGGAACATGCCTCATTACATTAGAACATGGAAACTTAGTGACGTTCAAAACGTTCACATAACAAATTCTAAAAGAATAGCATTTCGTCATTCAATAGCAAATAGTGATCGAAAACATCGTGGCGTTTGCATTAGTATTGACTCATTGCCTTCACTGAAAGACTTTGCGGATCTCATTGACAACCATAAGACTCGGATCAAGATTCCTCTCGATGACAAGGTATGGATAAAGTGTGATTCATCAGTCAAACTATACGTCTGTTCACCAAAACGTGAAGATGTTGAATATCGATTTTTTCGTTTCAGTGACGTCACATGGGAAACCTTTACAAGGGAGATACTACCACAGATAACGTCATTCATTAAAGATGGAGGACATCAAACGGTTGGAAGTTGTAAATCGGATGTTAACTACAAAAGCAAAGTCAAAACTCAATCTACAAGAGATCGAGAGGAATATACCCAACCGAAAACAATGGTTACTGATAAAACGCAAATTGAAGCCGACAACGAGCTTACATCTTGGAAGACCCTCAATGTTAACATGGAGGATTCAGAGGAAGGATAGATCTCTCACTATCCTATTCTTTCCAAATGGAACAATCCAATGTATTGGAAGGGTCATGGAGGGTGATCTCTCATATCTACACTTAACTTTGGAACATTTACTTGGTGATTCATTATCTGATTGGAAAGTGAAGACAATGACCGTGTTATGTGAATTACACTATCACTATGATTTCCGTAAAGTTACATCATCACATAATCTAACTTATGAAATGGAGCTATTTCCAGCAGCTCAATTGACTAACTGGCATCCATATCATGTTCATGTGTTCCATAATGGAAAGATTGTGATAACCGGCATTAAAGACATAAGTGATGTGCCTCCCATCATATGTGATTTGAAAAAATGTTTCATGAAAACCAAATTGTAGATTTTGTATATATGTGAATAGATAATGAAATATGAACATGTTTTTGTTTTCCTTATAAACCCTTGTTTTGGAAAAAAAGAGAGCAAGTTAATGATACAACATAAAACTTTATTTCAAAACTGTTTCAACATATTTAGTAAGAATTACATCATTTTTATCACAGTTTTTTGAAAATAGTTCTAAAGCACTTTTACAGTTATTTTTCAATGGTCTCTCGTTGACAAAATAGAGTACATAGCCACCGCACATTAGAGATGTATTACTTTGAAGTGGGAACGATGTCACTTTCCTAACAGTCCAGGAGAACCTGTTCATCCATAATGCGATATCATGTAAACGAGGTTGATTAAGAGAGTCAAAATATTCGGCCACTTTATAACGATTGATGTATACAGCAATCCAATGTTTTCCGGGAAGATTGTTGGTATCCGTATTGATGATAAGTGAACAAGGATAGAAAGGAAATGAATCAGGTAAATTATCTCTAGAAAAGACATTGAGAAATATTGTCTTGGAGTAGGGATGAGCTTTCCTCATTTTCCTCAAGATTTCTATGTTGCTTAAGTTACTCATCTCTGATAGCTGACAGTCACGTCTCTCATTCTTGTTATCTCAACTTTGCTATCATAGATAGCGTAAATGAGACAAGTAATTGTTTTCTTCAAAGGTGACTCAAATGATACCTCCAGTCGTAGATTTCCAGGCTTTGTAACTCCTACGCTTTCACCACCTAGATCTGCATCTGCTGTGAGGTTGTACATAATGAAGAAGTAGCCATTCTTGTACATATCCATTGTAATTCCATTTGAATCGTCTGTATTAAACATGTTGAGGGCGGTGAAAGTGGAACCATATTCACGTGCGAATTTGCCATCTTTGAAATTAGGCTCATATGCTTTGCAAGATACAAATTTCCCATCCTGATAGAGTGCTAGTTTGCTAACATTAAAGTGTTGGAAATTGAATGGATTCTTTTCAAAAGCACCAATGAATGCCTCATTTTCCACAAATGTGATATACACCGCCTTTGGCATTGCAGTGGGAAAAAGATTTGGGTAGGCATGTGAGGATGATCCCGCACCAATTGTGAAGTTTGTCAACACACTGTGATTAACTGGATATATTGCATTGTTTTTCCTCAATCCTGTCGCATGCTCGTTGATGACTGACGGGTTCATTGTTACTCGCCTTACATTGAGCACGGCATTATTTATGTTGACTTGATAGTTTGTAGCTCAAAAAGCCATTAACGCGAACTCAGGATTTGCACGAATAAATTTTATTTGCATTTTAACCTGTGATAGCAGATATCTAGATTGACGAAGGAAATCAAGATAGACGGGTCCTTTCAAGTATAATTCCTTTGAATCCGCTGTTAAATCCATTCGTCTTTTCAACCCTGTATTTGAGACATCATCAAATTTCCCTTGCTGATCATCATACCACCCAGAAACTTGCAAGTGTGACTGTTTAGCTTGCTTTTGAAATTGAGTCATTGTATGTATATATGCTCCATATGGATATGCTCGATCCCCTCCTTCAATCTGTTTGTCATTCAATATTAGATACACATCTGAGAACAGACTGGCAATAGGAAGATTTGCTAATCCCACTTTATCCTTGGATGAATCGATATTTGTACCATCAGTCTTCTTAATTTGTATACACAACTCTAAATCAATAGATTGACAGTCAATATAATCTTGAGGATTGGCAGGTATATCAAACTGAATAGGCTGCTGGTTACCATCGATATTTGTTGTGGGGACTATGTCTACAATTGTTGAGGAGATGATGTCTGTCTGATGAGGGGGAGAATCGAAGAAACACAAATCCGAATTGATACTCTGCATCGTATTAGCTCTACAAATATGTTGTCTTCCTTCGTTTTGACTTGTTTCTAGTAGCTGTGGAATTTCGTTTGCGCTTTCTTGTTTTCACTCGACGTCTAGATTTAGAACGTGCTGCTCTAGTCGGCTTTTTACTTTTCCTGTGTCTTTGCTTAGTAACTCGACCGGATCCAACTTGTCTTGACCTCCTACGCTTCTTCCGAACTGTACGTCTCGTCTTTGTTAAATCATCTAATGCGTCTATGGCAGATTGCTGCGCGCGCATTTTCATAGATTCACCGATATCCTCACCTTGAAGCGCATCAGCTGCAACATTTGCACCAAAATCTAAAGCCCTGCTTCCAACACGCCTCATGATTGGTACGCCATACTTTTTGAGTGTTGGAAGAACCATACGTCTTAGTGCACCAAATATGCCTCCTCCAACTTGTCGTCTACCTCCAACAAACACGGGATAACCGCTCTGATATGATGGTCTACTGTAAATGCCTGTCATTATGACTATTGAATAACTATGGAAGTCACAATAGCGTAAAGCCTTATTCTCGTGACCTAATATGTAGGGTCAAAACAGTAACACCACCACAGAACGGTACTACTTCTCCAGTGTCATCATGAATTGATATGTCAATTCTATTGATGAAATTTCGGCTGATTGGTAGATACATTGTGTTAAAAAATTCTCGATTGATTAGTTGCTTCCTTACGGATGAGAGAGGAAATGTGCGCAGAAGTGGGGCCTCAATGTCGCCAACCCTTGTATATTCAATAATGTTACAATAGACGTATAAGTTACTTATATCACGCTCTAGTGATGGGGCTGTATCGCCTATTGATGTGCCTTCATAAATAGTTGATTTTGAGAATCCCAATTTGGTCGTTAACACGCTATCCAGCTTGATAAGAGAGTTCTTCCCTACCTTTAGAATCATGCGTTTCTTATGTGGGTCATAAGAAAAGTGATATTCATCTGCATCAAGGTAATCTACACCAAACTCATTTAACTTTGTACACAATTCAGATGGGGTTTTCAAGCTTTCAATGTTCAAATTAACTCTTTTTACAAGTTCACTGGAAGTAGACAAATCATCACCCAATATGTCTTCGCTGTATACGTGGATATCCCATGAAGCATTTGTTGATGCTTTGAGTTTAGAAGAGGACAAATGAACCTTGAATGTATCATTTAATTCTGTCAACTAAGGTGCGCTTTCAAGGCCCTTAAACATCCCAATCATTTCAGATCCGAATTCAATAACAGCGGACTCAGACTTTTCCAATGGTGTCTTTTTAGTAAAAACAATAAATTCTGCCTCCGTTTCAACAGTAAATAAAGTTACTTTCTCTTTCTTATATTCACAAGTCATTAACGTTTCTGGTACTGATCCTTGAAACTTTCTTGCAAAGTCTTCAACACTTCTAATGACCTCAAATTTATTTTTTACTCGGATGCTCCTTTTTTGTAATGCATACAATGGCACAATTCTACATTGAAAATCAGTGACTTTCCTCTCCGAATTCCACCCACGTCCATTGTACCAATACCTTGATGAGAAAGTTGTTCTGGAATACCCAAAAGTATGACTCAAATCCTTACCTAATACAAGAAGAACATGCTTCCCTTCCTTCATCAATTTTGTTGACCCCTTTATGACTGGTTTGTAGAATTTATTCAAAGTCAGCTTGAAGAGATCATTTATTCGTTCAAACATTCTACCGATTTCCTTTTCTGTATCTTGCAAGCTCATTGTGGGAACCTTAGAATCAAAAGTTGACGTTGCAAATGCCTTTTGAATTTTAATCATGTTTTGGACAGATGGTAAAGATGTTGAAAAAGGATGTAAAGTTAGATGATGAAAAGCCCATGTACCATGTAGACTATTTTGAAATATGCGAAAGCAATCATCCTTCTCTCGCACTTCTTTATGTAATTCAAAATAGTTGTTCTTTAGCAAACTGATATCGTTGTAATAAGTAATTTCAGTTAGAGCAACTTCATGGGGTCCATGCAGAGTAATTGGATTAGCGAATTCAACAGAGTATAGAGATGGTTTGTTACTTGGGAATATCTTGGGGTTGCTATTGCTTGGAAGAATGATATTGAAGTTAGTAGACATATTAAACTCATATATGGAAGAAGGCAATGCTATATTAGCTTAAAAGTTACGAGTGTCTCCCACCTCCACATTTTGTAGATCCTGGTGCGTTATCCAGCTATTGAATGAATCAGGATATCCTTTCCATTTAACTAGATATTTCCTTTGATTGCCATGACCTTTCTTCCTAATTATTTTGTCAATCATATACACCTCTTCACTTCTGTCTACTACTTGCAATTCATAAGAGTAAAATTTTCCTTCAAGTGGATTGCCATGGTAATCTATTAATTTATACATGGTGGGTCTAAATTAAGTATTTACTTCATCCACAAAAAACTCTTCTTCAGTCCAATTAGGTAGATACCCCTTCTCTAATGTAGACTTAACCTTTGAAATCCGAACTCTATCACCAACATTAATTTTCTTTTCATTGGAAATGTTTTTCGCTTTCTTATCATACAATCGAAGCCATACATCCATCGCATTATCTGGGGTAACATCAACTGGTTTCATCTTAATGATTCGATGGTAGCTTTCATTGTAATTCTTAACAAATTTCTGCAGCTCACCTACCCAAACATGTGTATTTTTTGCAGTGAAATAGCGCCATATTTTTGTCTTCAGTGTGAGATTGAACCTCTCAACCATGGCAGCTTTATAAGCACTCTTGACACTAAACAATTCCACATTATGAATTTTAAGGAGACTTCGAAAATGAGAGTTTTCGAATTCCTTCCCTTGATCGGTCTGTATTCTTTGCGGAACATGCCCCTCATCGAAAATGCTCTGAAAAGCCGCTTCAACTTCTGGTCCTCGTTTAGATTTCAGCGCACGTGCCCAAGCATAGCGAGATAAAATATCTATTACGGTTAAGATGTATTTATAGCCATCATTGTACTGTGATATCTGTTGCATGTCAGCCAAGTCCGCTTGCCATTGACTATCTATATTGTTAACAACATATTTTCTTGTTGGAAACCGCTTTCTCGCATTTTTGTGAAGAGTGTAAGTCGGTTGACTCCTCAACCACTTCTTGACTTTCTCTATTCCCACACCTGCTGCACGAGCTAGAACCTCCGGACGACTGAAACTTGCGGGATGATTTAAGTCGTAATAAATCTTTCTGAGTTTCACTGCTGTACTCATCGTCTTTGTTCTGATTTGCACGCGTATTACTCGCACAGCAACTGCTAACACAATTGATATCAACCTCTATGCCCTCTTCTCCTTTACCTTTGAGCGCAGATTTCAAACAACAGCAAAATTTTTGTAACGACATGATGTGAGAGAGGCTTAATTCATATTTGCTTAATATTTACTATACTCCTTCGCAACACGCATTGAGCGCCTAGTAGCTCTTTTTGGTTGCAGATCATCGGGATCATGAAGCTCTCGCTTGACCGCCATCGTGGGTGTTTTACTCTTTGATCCATCTTGTAAGTGACCCTTATCAAATTCATTCACAGTCGGTCCTCCAATAATATTGTGAGGTACATTTTGATCTGATAAAATTTTCTGAAAATATGTCCACCCTTGTGGTGCACCTAGTTTTCGCCTTACATCTCTGACAGCATATTGTAGAAGGTCATCTATGTGACTATTTCTAATAACATCACCAGTTGTTTCATCTATTATCTCCCCTCTCTCATTGAACTTCACATGTGGATCAATGAAGTCAAATAATCGCTCAGCGCGCACACGATATGGTCGAGGTGTTGACAAGGTTATAAATCGTCGCAACTTGTCACGAATCTGTCGCCTCTCGTCAATGTTTTCAGCTGCTAACTGCATTCGTCGATAGGGATCCTTAATCTTCTGAATTTCCATATCCTTTTGTGTTAGTTCCTTAAGTTGATTCGTAATAGGTTGATCTATATTTTTGACTTCTTGTGCACTTTGTAATGTAGTCAATTGTACATACTCCTCTTGAGGAATGACTACCATCTTTGAATACGACATGCTTGAAAATAATAAGGCAACAAAGTACATTGCTTAAAACTAACTGTGAACCGAGAAAACAGTCATTGGTTCAGCGGAATTAAGTATGATAGTTGTTCGAAATCGAAGTCGTTCCGGACATTCCTGGGTTAGATCAATAAATAGATAACCATGTGGTTTCTTTGTTACATCTTCATATATTTTTGAAAGTACTTTAGGTTGTTGAGGTAATATCTGTCTACTGAGATGATGTATCTGACTGCTATCTCTTGGATTTTTAAATATTGCCAAATAATGTGTATTCAAACTTCTAGTTCTTTGCTCTTTCCCTCCATCGAAGATGTTTTGGGTGATGTAGATAATAAAAGCTTCCCTATGATGTGCAGTTTGAATGAACATTTCAGTTACATCCTTTGAAGATTTACTTTCTCGTAATAGATCATCTAATACTAGTAAGTCACCTGCTTTGATATCCTCAGTTGATGGCAACCCTTGCTTCACCTCATAACCTTTCTGGCGAAGTGCAGAATGTAGTTGTGGTTGAAATATTCCATAATACCATTTGACTCTCTTAATTTCCTTGTTAAACATTTCATTTCTATATTGTAGCAATTCAGTTACAAATGTAGTTTTACCGGACTGACTTGGTCCAGCGACACACATTGTGCGATCAGTGAATAGACGAAAATCTGTCATCTTATAATTCCATTAACATTAAATTCATCATCCCGCTAATTTTGCTTAGAACAACAAAGCAGACACATGTTTCCAGATCACGTTTATTTACATTCAGAATAGAAACTTTCAAGTTACATTTACAAATTAAAACATTTACAAATTAAAACATTTGTGTTTCCTCATCACAATTAGGATTATAGAAAGTTTTCAAGTCAGCATCTTGGCGCTTCAACTTCAATTTAGGATTCCCATCTTTAGATTTCCGCCCTCGCTTTTTGCTCTCTTCCTTCCCATCACTTGAAGCAGTCTTATCAATGTTAATTAAACATTTATCAATTGGTAGTGGTTCATAGACTAGTTGAAGAACCTTCATTTGTAAAGATGCGACTTTACCAGTCGAACCATGTGAGCCAATATAAAGTCCGGTAACGTGCACTAAGCCCATATAGCGGCCCCGTTTGAGATCCTCACATTCCATCGCGTTTGTAAAGAGATCGAATGCTTGAAAATGATCCGATAGTTTTAAAAACAGTGTATCGAATTCCGGCAATTCCTTATAACCAACTCCTTCCTCTAATGCCTTTCTCCAATGAGTGGGAGCACTTTCAGGCAGCTCAACACATTCTTTCGCGAAAGAGTCAATAGTTCTAAGAATCACCTGTTGCCATTTTGGAAAAGTCACTCGCATTTGTCTCATATTGCTATACCCTGATGTAGACATACCATTACTGTGGAAGAATGGAACTTGAAGATAAAAGCCATCATCACCATAATTCAAGGTTTGAAAGTAGAATGTATTTCCAATCCCTTGCACCTTTCGTGTCGGACGCAGCTTCAAGAGATCTTTCTCAAAAGCGTCACCTTCCTCTCTGATTGTATACATTTTCTGAGTCATGTTTCAACAAGTACTAATTCGGAGCTTTCAACCAGCGCAAATGAATTGTCACTTGAAAGTGGTAAAATATCATTAAAGCGTCTTCCTTATATACACCTATATATGACTCATCAATCAAAGTGATGACGTGTCACTTTATGATTCGCTAACCTTATATTAACATTGCAGCAGTTGCTGCAATCCTTCCAAGCGGACTATTGATTACACCATTAATACTGTTTCCAATATCATATAACATACTTAGAAACCCACCACCACCGCGCTGAATTAAGTTTCGCCTTTTCTTATCACTACTCCTTGGATTTGAAAACTTTTTTATGCTATTCAAAGAGCCAGAATTCAACAGAGGCTTGTAAATAGGTAGACATTTGTGTATTGCAAAAGCTAAATCACGAATGAAATCATCACTTGAATTTTGAATCAATTTACACTTCTTCTTATTATCATGTATCCTGTTTAACTTTCGCAACGCCTTTTTAAACTGACTTGAAGGTTTGAAGGACCGTTTCGATTGACGAGAAGATGCCTTCCGTTTTACAGACATTTTTATTCTAATATGGAAATAGATAATACAATTACAATTTTTGCTTAGTACTTACAACATTATATACAAAAGTTTACAAGCATTCACACAGAGTTCGTTGCTGGTACTTATAAAATTACATAAAACACTTAACAAGTTGTAGAGGGAAACTGATATACACTCACATCGGCTAGAGTCTGATTTGTAGCAGTTATGAGCTGCTCAATGTCTTTCATTAGATGTTTTGAAATTGGACAGCACATACAGCAGGGCTTTGAATGGAAAGTCTTTAAAATATTGGCATAGTATGCCCGCAAACTGATTACCTCAGAATGTCCTTGAGCAGCCACATTGATGCTTACTGATGGCGGTCCACTGAATAAGTCCAATTTGCATTTGTCACCCTTCTCGTCATAGTAGCTGGAGGTGATAATGTCATGGAGACATGTGTTGAGTTTCCGTTGGATACTGCTGCACCAACAGCGAGAGTATTCCGGTACAATCTCCGTTTGCGCTAGTAGGCGAAATACTTCATTGAGCCAGAATCTTGCAACTCGTGTAAGAGCGTTGTTCACGACTCTCATTGACATTCTTTGCACCACAACGTCCTCTCCGCAGCGGAAATACTTCACTATTTCCTCCATCAGATCCACCAAATCCGCTTTATAGCCAGTTATATTCACGGCAGAATAAAATATATTGCCGGTGAAGAGATGACTTCGGTAAATTATTGAAATGGGAATGTTGGTAGTGAACGACATGCTGATTGACATTGTATTAGCCTCAAATTATGCTTGAAATAGAACGGTACAATGTCCTCCTTATATAAAAAAGTCAAACAAAGACACAATAGTGACCAATCACAGACCTGCATGATGACTCATCATGCACGATATACAGTGACTGTTGAAGATATTTCTTCATCACAAAGGGGACAAGATGAAGTTTCAAAGGGTACATAACATGTAGAACACATAACGCTATGAGAACATGGCAAAAAGAGAAGGGATCGTTCCTGTTTAAAACATTTAACGCAGTTCCGTTCACATAATAATTTAAATGTCTCTTGTTCTAATTTCCTTCTGAAGTCACTTTTATTGGGAGAACTTTTTATTAAAACACTGTCAGATGTCCCCTTCTTTCCATATCGTTCCAATTTGATCCTCCTAATTTCACTATCATTGCAGTGTAGCATGGAGAAATCCTCTATCCACCTACGATCCAAATTGTGATTCATAGCATGCTCATCTAGATCCATTAGTCGATCAACTAAATCACCAGCGTTGATATTTTCCCTGAGATTTGTTACAGTTTCTATGGCTTTGAACGAATATCCAAGATCTCTTGCGACAACCCACGACGTTGGGATACTAGTCATCATTATGTATGTCATCAAAAAACTATCTCATATTTATAGCATAGTTTGTCTACGTAAAAGGAAAATCAATGTGTCATCTTGATTACAATGGTTGCAATAGTCACAATAGTCGCAATTGAGCAAACCCATTCAAAATCAAACAACGGACGTCTATCGGTACGTACCCAAGTGCTCAGAACCAAACCACACAAGTTCGATCATAGACGTTCCGAAACACAGTGTACTCAACCGAGTGTACCAAACACATGTAACTATCCAGTAAAAACAGATCTCATACAAGTTCCTATTCATAACACTGAATTATACATGTACCTATCCATGTTCCTATCGATAACTAAATTATACATGTACCTATCCATGTACCTATTGATAACACTAAATTATACATGTACCTATCCATGTACCTATTGATAACACTAAATTTTACATGTACCTATCCATGTACCTATCCCTCGCAAGTAGGGCACAGTTTTCACTACTACCGGACAACCGTTAATAGATTTATTCGCATCATATCTCTCTCTCTCTCAGAGTTTGATTCTTTGCTGACCGTTTACTTTCTTTTTTTCGCAAGATATTGAATAGCTCGTTTACGAAACGAAAATGGCGTGGGCTGACCGGTTACATATATATGTACATGTACACAAGAAATATGAGCTATTAACATGAAAACGCACAACGACGCAGGGAACGGCACACAGGAAAAACGAGGATAGGATAAGGGCACATGGGTTAGATTGAAACGAACAAACGTTAGATACATTAACATATGACACTTTACGCGACTTGCAATTATCGGAATTGAATCTTATTGCGGAATTGGAATTGAATTGAACTGTTTCGACTGGAATAGGAATTGGATTTGGAATTGAAATTTCTGCTCCGGAATTGGAATTGGAATTAAAAAAATTCAGTGGATTTTTTCCAGCTGTGTGACTACAGTACCTCACCTTCAAGTAAAGTTTCATCAAAATCCATGCAATTCTCTGTACAACACAGCATGCACAAGTTCGAAAATATGGCCTATTCAGCCGCATTTCAACTTTTCAAACACACATCGAGCTACAACTTCTGCGCATCTTTTCGAAAAACGCAATGTGTGTTTGAAAAGTTGGAATGTCACTTGAAGGTGAGTTAGGTACTTAAGTATCGCTCTATTGCGTTTTCCGCAAAGATGCACAGAAGTTGTGGCTCGCTGTGTGTTTGAAAAGTTGAAATGTCACTGAATAGGCCATATTTTCAATCTTGTGAATGCTGTGTAGGACAGAGTATTGCATGGATTTTGATCAAACTTTACTTGAAGGTGAGCGAGGTACTGTAGAGCTTAAGTTTGGCTCTATTGCGTTTTCCGGAAAGATGCGCAGATGTTGTGGCTCGATGTGTTCTTTTTGTCGTGATGTTATTTATTTTGGCTCTATAGTAAAAAATCATTAACCCATATTTCACCAAGATTATATGCCGCAAAATGAATTACAACTGAATATATAGCGAAATCTGCCAAAATGATGCAGATATTCAAATTTAAACAAAAACTCATGAAGAAAGTATTGTGCCAAATTTATTATCCGTCTGTCAAAAGTTGTATAATACGCAAAAAGTAAAATAGGCCTACCAAAAGTCTGGTGGCCATGATTGCTTGGATTAAAAGATATCCAAAAATTCGCCCAAGTGGGGAAGGTTGCTATCCAGGAAACAATCTTAGGATCCTCATCTCAAAAAAAGGAATTAATTTTATCATCAAAGTCGGGATTTTGAAAACCAAACTCAGACGGACAGAATCAAACTACCAAAATTCACTAGCCAAAAAGAAGATAAAAGACTTCGAATCATCTTAGGGAAATCTCCAGCAAAAATAATGGAACTGTTAGTGTGGATGTAGACTGGTGTTGTGAGCTTAAGTTTGGCTTTTTTGGGTAATCAGTGCAGTAGCGCAGAATATTTTGGATTTGAGTATCGAAATGTGGACTGATTTTGTGGATTTGAATTGTTGTGGAGGAGTGGCATCGATAGCTATGGTAATGAAACTGATAGTGTGGATATAGACTGGTGTTGTGTGCTCAAGTTTGGCTTTTTTGGGTAATCGGAACAGTAGCGCAGAATATTTTGGCTTTTTTGGATTTGAGTATCGAAATGTGGACTGATTTTGTGGATTTGAATTGCTGTGGAGGAGTGGCATCGATAGCTATGGTAATGAAACTAGTGTGGATGTAGACTGGTGTTGTGAGCTTAAGTTTGGCTTTTTTGGGTAATCGGCTCAATTCTGTGGCTTTTTTGGCTCTTTTGCGATTTTGGCTTTTTTGGAAATGATCATTAAAAAGAGGTGGTTAAGTTGTGTGCAGTTGAACGTTGCTGAACATTGTTAACGCGAAAGTGGCGTAACTCAGATAAAAGTGCAAATTGAATGATATTGCACAAATTGATGTCCGAATTCGAAAAAAAATTATAGCATCTGAAAGCTAATCACGAGCCTGATTAATAATCTTGATTTTCTGTATTGCGTAGTTTCGTCTGTAGGTGTCGGTGAACGAATTGATCAAACATTCATGCTTTTAAGTCTGCTGACCACTGTTGACCAGACACAACGAAAACGCTTTGTCAAATTAAAGTGCTTGACATAGCCTATTACATGGTACAAATGTTATTGAAATTGAGCATCTTCATCAATGAGAAAATCTTGTGAGATTTTTTAGCAACAATTTTTCGGTGAAACTTATTAGTATTGTATCTTTTTGTATATTCATCCAATCCTAAAACCCGTGTGTCATAATGAAGCTGACTGATAGTTCATGCTGTCTGCCAACTTTCATAAAAAATTCTGTAAGTGTATATGGGTAAATCCAATTTAGATTACACTTTTTTTGTCGCAAGGGGTTTGAGTATTAGAATTTTGAAATTTTGCCCTAAAAATGTCTGTGACATCATAAGAAACTAAATTGGCATAGTGACAACCACAACAAGTTCATGTGGCCATATATATCAGACTCGAAGAAAAGATGAAGCGTCCCTCAAGTTACACCAGGCGTCCCTCAAGTTACAATGTTCAATTTATTTTGCTCAGGTACCTTATTTTCGTAGAAGCTTAATCAAGCGTTATTTACATAAAAGGTTGCAGTTCTAGCACTTATTTCTGTTTGGACGTCAGCCCATTAAATGCATAATGATGATTTTTCGAATTTATCTGAGTTATCTGGAGCTAGCATTTTTGGAATTTATGTTTACCTTGAAGGCAGTAATTGCTCTGCTCAGTGTATCCTGTGATTTAGTGTTTACTTCTATGTAGAACTGTAGAACTATGATACCCAAATGGGTTCTATCTTTATTACATGGCCAGCATAAAAAATACAGCTTTATGGGCACTGCATGATTTGCATTTATTCACAGGCCTATCGAAGGACTAAAAGTTTTTTTGATGAAAAATAAAGCAGCGATCCTGTATTCACTCGCGAATATCAATGTCAGTGAACACTTTTATCCCTCTTCTATCAATAGTTGGATCATCTAACTTTCTCACAATTTCCCAGGGAGATATCACGGAACAATCAGTTACAAGAGAATCGACGAATTCATTAAATCGTCCTCTAAATGTGTATTGCTTCAAAAAACGAACACGAGAATCCCCATTCTCAAATCTGCTGGTAATCCGAGCCACGAAATGTTTTTTCCTGTTGTCACCCGTTTCGAGACCAACAAGTATCCAATCATCGGATTTGAGTGGGACTGCAACCACAGGAGATGAGCTTGTGGACAATTCAGGACACGTTGTGAGATCACTTCCATTTGTTTTGTCAAACGTGTCAAGTCCACCACTGCTGCAATTATTTGCGTAATTAAATGTCCTTGGATTGAAGCAACCACAAGAGGATTTGCAGTGGCAAGCCAAGTCTCTAATAAGATATCCATTTTGAGCCGACCATTTTAGGTAATGACATTTCGAAATACCTGAAATTTTGAATTTCATGCTTATGACATCGAAAAGCGTTTTTGAAAGCATGAAAATATAGGCAGGCCTAAAGAAGCAATTTCTAGCGTGACACACGGGGAAAATAAAAATGACGTGTATAGGCCTATGGCCTATCTCGTGATGCAGTCATGATGTCAAAATAATGAATAAAAATTCTAGAATAAGCATAGGCCCTAGATCAAATGTGATTTTATGCATAAAATCTACCAAGCTCTCAATTTTTCTTCTTTATATCAAGTTCAAGCAATTATCATTATGAGGCCTCTACAGCAGAATGATTTTTTCAATAGGCCTGATCAATGTTTGCAGTCAGAAGCTATAGGAAGAGGCTTGATAATGTGGCTTTAGGCCTACTGAATGAGCAAGACTAGAAGGCAACAACAGTTCATTTCTATTCATGTCGCTCTCCATAGATAGGCTACATGTAGGCCGCGGTCGGTAAATCGATATGCAAAAAATCGCAAAGTCGAGCAAGAAGATGAACAGTAAAACGGTTACGTTACTGTGAACTAGGGCTATCAGAGAAGATGATCAATTTCTTTACATATGTCCTGTCAATCAAATCGAAAGCTTTGTGAATATGTGTCACCACTGTTTCGACTGTTTTCCGCCTGTCCGTACTTAGTGTCGCAAAACATTTCAGTTCCTCATTTTGTGCATATGCTACTCCTTGGTGAATAGTAATTTGCTCATTGTAGCCGAAGTGTGCCGATTGGACTTCATTCCCTAATTTCATTGTGTAATTTTCACTGAAATCCACCAGCAAACAGATTTCATCTGTTGACATCATTTGGTTCGCTAGCCTCATTTCATGATATTGGTTAGTGATATGCATACATTTCCATCGCAGTTTCACATTTCAGAGCTAGCTTCTGGATAGAATCAATGAGTTGAACACGCTTGGTAGTAGTAAGTAAAGGTCCATAATAAACACAGCGCGCCCCCCTCCCCCTCCCCCCCTCTGGAACGGCAGAGTGTCGTGGTCGGCCGCCGTGGTGCTTTGAGTCTGACTCCCCCCTCCCCCCTGGAACGACAGAGTGTCGTGGTGAGCCGGCCAGGTGGGTCCACGTTCACAAACTGTTCGCTGACTCCCCCCCCCCGAAAACGACAGTGTGAGACTCGGGTGAGTTGGTCCGACCGCCTGGTTGACGTGGGCGACCGTCCAGGTTGACGTGGGCGACCGTCTAGGTTGACGTGGGCGACCGTCTAGGTTGACGTGGGCGACCGTCTAGGTTGTTGTGGATGGTGAAATGGCTGCCAGATTCGGATTCAGCGTAAAATTCTGCATCTACGGTGTGATTTCCAGCTCAATCGGCGAGAAAAAATTTTTCTTCAAAATTTTGACAGAGTTAGAATTTGGGACGTTTTGGTGTGTAGCGCCAAAACGAACCATCGAATGAGAAAACGGAGGCCAGATTCGGATTCAGCGTGAAATTCTGCATCGGTATGGTGAGTTTCAAGTCAATCGGAGAGAATTTTTCGCTGACGTCCCCCCCCTCTGGACAGCTCGCTTCGATCTTGGCTTCTAGTGGACGGATTTTGTCGTGCCATAGCTCGTTTGAAAGCTAAGAGTGAGACAAATTCACTGAAAGAATCGGCTTGTTCCTATCTGTCCTCGTTTAGATGTGAGACGCCATTTAAGATTTTGGGACATTGGCGAAAAACGACAGAGTTAGAATTTGGGACGTTTTGGGCTGTAGCTTCAAAACGAAGCATCGGATTGGAAAACGGATTTCAGATTTGGAATCAGCGTGAAATTCTCTATCTGTATGGTGAGTTTCATGTCAATCGGAGAGTTTCAAGTCAATCGGAGAGAAAAATTTTCAACATTTTTGGGAAAAACGAGTTAGAATTTTTGCGATGGCTGCCTACTGTAGAGCCAAAACGAAGCATCGGATGGGAAAACGGAGGCCAGATTCGGATTCAGCGTCAAATTCTACATGCAAATGGTATGTTTCCAGCTCAATCGGAGCACTAGAACCGGAGATAGACGGGTTTTGAGTGTTTGGATGATGGGTATTACGTCATCAGCTGATCGCCACACACTATATAAGCTGGGAACCAACAGAGACTTGTCATTCAGACGAGAGATTGCCAACGGTAAGTCGTCTCTCTGAGCTCCGATGATAGCTTCGGATATTTCCAAATCCCGGGTTTCTGTAAGAAACCGACTTAGAAAATTTCATTGCTGATATCAGCTAAGGCGTCAGACTTAGAGGTTAGTCAGGAGATGGCCTTCGTCTCCAGGCCATAAAAGACTCCAAAACTTTAAAGGCTTGTAACTTTGTTTCTACAAGTCCGTTTGACTTGATTCAAAAAAGGTTCGGTCGCTATTGACCTGCCCTAAGTGAGACACTACTTATAAAATTTCATAAGTAGTGCTAAAAAGTTGAAAAATTTAAATTTACTGGTTTTGGAGGTTTTCTGGGGTTTTCGACCCTGCTGAAGTCAATGAAAGCATTTTTAATGATGTCTGAGTCAGTCTTCTCATGCTATAAGCGGCTTTTCACTGAAAGCGAGCAAGACACGGAGAGTTTTGCTGTAATATTCCACTGACAGGGTGTTCCTTCGGGACGGCGGACGATACCGTAGTGATAAGTGTGGCAAGGGAGTGTGTCATAGTTTAGACAGTAACCGCTGGGACAACTCATGTCTCATGTTGGGCATTTGACACAGTTCTCAACGTAGCACTTTGAACGCCAGTCGGTTGAGTCTTAGCTATCTTGTCATGGGTGGCCTCTAAACATCTCCATTGCGAAACGCTGGTGAATCAAGCTCTCTACGGCTTGCTATCAAGCTGATCAAAGTCTGTCAACCTCTTACCAACTCTATAGGTTTTCATGTCTGGCGATCAAGTCATGGACGGTGCAAGTCACGGAGATTTTCGGTGTGATACTTCCTGTGGGTGGGCGTTCTTTCGAGACAGCGGTGAAGTCCGTAGCGATGAGTACTGCACGGGACGTGGGCAATGGCAATCCTTGTGAAACCTCTCTGCGTCATGTTTGCAAGTGGTTGCCTTTCGTCTCAACGTTGTACTCTGACCGCCAGGGCGACATTTAGCTATCTGCCACAGGTTACCTCATAAAATCTCCATTGCACTTGTCTCCCGACAGTTGCCCAAGCATGTGAGAATGAACAATCAGTTCTTCTTGTCTCTATCACGGAGACGAAATGATGAAGGGATGAAATGGGAGGACATTCATGCGCAACACGCAACACATTACAGATTTCTCTCTTCGCTAGTGAACAAGCTCTTGTCAGTGTCGTCAGAAACTTTATCATGTCGTACAAAAGTTTTATTGCAACATAGGTGGATGTATAGTTAGAAAGTTTGATCATCAACGTTTCATTCGTAAGTCTAGTCAGAAACTGTATCATGGTTTGCAAAGTTAGTGTAGTCAAATAATAAAATATAAAATAATAATATCAAACTCCATTGCACTAATAGTGTGAAGCTCGGTATGAGTGAGGGATAAAATCCTCCATCACCTTAGGCGGCTTGATATCAGGCTACAACATGAGCGATGTGGAGATCTTTGATATTGTACTTCCTGTTGGTGGGTTTGTACGGCGAGCGCTACCGCAGATGGAAGGAGGGGTATGTTATAGTTAAGAGCGAAACCACTTAGCCGGTGTTAGACAACTTTCCCAACGACATCTTTTCTCGCTTGATCATGAGTGCTTTAGATGTCTGCAGCAGGTTTTTCAAAATTTCCACTCATCGTTTGATGATTTACAAAGTACGGCACATGTCAAGTAAAGTTCTCATAATGATGTCTTAATCAATTCCTCCTTACTGCATGCTTGTCGTTTCTACACTCCGACTCTAACCTTTTAGATCATACACATGTAGCACATACTATCCGGATCGAGAAAGTCTCATGAGTTCTTTTAAGAACCACTACCTCTTCGTGTCACCTGTGTATCACGCCAAACGTATGCAGCAAACACACTTCTCTCTTCTTTAGTGAGCAAGCTCTGAATACATAAGATATCATAGTAAAATCATCAACGAATAAATCATATCGCAATAGGAATGTACATTGACAGATTCAAATAGATGCTCATGCGTTCATAAAAGAGAGTTTGTAACATCAGCATTAATTGGAAGTGCGTGAGCGCACTGGAAACTCCTGATCGTCTTGTGATTGGACGAGAGGTCTCATCCATTCACCGCTTAGGAAAATCTTATAAAAGGTAGTGCACCAGCTCTGCTCTTCACATTTATCTTTCATAAGGTGAGTGTTGGTGAGCTCCCGCTATCAGGTTGTTTTGACTTGCTATCAAGTTGAATAGTCTCTTGCTATCAAGAGTTTCACTTCTGCTCATAAAACATATCATCGCTGTAATACTTCCTTTGCTCGAGCGTTCATTCGGGACGGCGGGTACTGCCGTAGAGGGATTATGTTGCACGGGTTGTTCGTCGTTTGTTAGACCGAAACCTCTGAGCTGTTGGTCATGTTGGGCGTTCGACTTCATACTCAACGTGACACTTTCTCTCGTCAGGTCAGAGTACTTTAGCCATTCGACAAGGGTTAGTCTTTATGGTATGGAGCATTTCGAAGTGTTGATTGATTCATGTTCATTGAATGACTATTCACATGATCATCATAGGTAAAATGAAATAAATCTTACGTATCCTTTTCAGTGAATTTGCCTTCGACGTCGAATCTAACTACTTTAATCTTCGATATGGATACGAGTATCACGAGAAAAATTGAATCTTATCGCGTCTCTGCCAAGATGGAGGAAACTCTCATTGAGCAATGTAAGTTTTTGTGTGATGGGGCAAGGATGCAGGTTGTGCTAATAAAACTCTTGAACTAACATCATTCGGTTACCATGTGTGTTGAGCATAGGAATTAATTTTCATAAACCTTTGAATAACATCAAGAATGTAAGAATCATATCCTTACTAATTTTCAACGAAAGACCCTTAACGTCTTTTTACTCCGCGATTTTCAAAAGCGAAGCTCATTTTCTAAAATTTATAATTCACTCTAATATCTCCCTTCGAGAAATCTCTCACCAATATCTCACTCCCTTTTTTCAGTACAGCAGCGCATCATGAACAGAGAACCCATTCCTGAAGGGGCACTTGGTCGAGCCTATGAACGACTGGGAATATGTAAGTATCTTAATGAATGAATGCTGTTATGTATTCTGTATCATCATGGCTGATAGCATGCATTCTATCATTCATCAATCTCATCTCTTTTCCACTCTACAGTTTTGGTAAGGCAGGAGAAGTGGGAGGAAGTCGCGAGGCGGAAATATGATGATGATTTTCCGACCCTACCCTCTCGCCCATCTACCTCAGCTCCACCATCTGAGCAGCCATCCACCTCGGGTATGGTCATCGCCCAACCTCCACCACTACCCATACCAGCTCCTCGTCGCCACATCCCTCCAACACCCAAGCCGCGGACTCTTCCACCCTCGGCTCGCATCCCCCTTCTACCTCCTCTTGAACCATCGGTGATGGCGGAAGTAGATTCTCTTGATGGTAAGTTACAGTGATGGTAAAGATGGACAAGGACTTAAACAAAACTCACGCCACACTTGGAATTGAATAGTCATGTTACTGATCGCTTTCCTTCCTTTTCTCAACAGATCTCGCAACGGTATTTCTGGGCGATAACGTTCCTAACCGCCCCGCCAACTCTCACATACCACCACCGGCAACAGCAGGCGACTTCCCTCCCATCTCCAACAAGTCGGTAGAAATGGAGATCGAGGTGTACGACCACACCATTAAAATGGTAGGTTGAAGATTTCCTCACTCATCTCCCTCGAACGTTTGGCTAATAGCATCTTCCTCAATTTCAGGCATCGACTTCATCACCAAAGCCCTCCTTTCACAAGGAAAGTTTAGAGCTGTTGAGTGAAGGTAGGTTGTAACAAAACACTAAGACTTTAATAGAGATGATAGAATGATTTCTCTTTTAGGTGATGCTAGTTCCAGCTCAACACTATCGCGGGAAGGCGACGAGCGGGAATGTGCTGACTGTGGGCACATCTTCATGAGGAAACGCGATCTGCTCCGACACATCAGACAACGTGTGTGTCAACCCAAGTCGCCATCAATCTCCCGAGGTGAGGATGACTCTATTGAACACGTCTCCTTTACTTGCGACTTCTGCATTCAATCATTTGAAACACGATTTGAATTATCTTCACACAGACTTCAACATACACACAGTGACGATAGTTACACTAACAGCACCTCCTCTATCCGACTCTCTGAAGTGTCGATAAATAATTTAGTGAGGAACTACCAGAAGGAATCCTCAGAAACCATTGCTGACTTTGAAGAATGGTTTCATCAAAATTCATCTTTGATAGATGCGCTCTTTAGAAATTTAGACAACTTTAGAATGAAGGCGCTCATCTATCTCAAAATAAAATATGTAAAAATCGACCACCATACTGGTCAAATAGTAGAGAGGTTGGAGTTTCACATACCCTCCTCTCCTGCTACAGAAGTAATCGATGAAGATTCTTGGTTAAATTTTCATATCCAAGGACTAAAACTAAATATACTTAAATTCAACGAACGCGATAGTGGCCTCATTTTTGATGGTATAGAATCTGCCAAGTTTAAAATCAATTTGCTAGAAAGTTATAGTGGGCGAGGCTCCTTTAAACTTCCGAAAAGTTTAAAAAATAAAAAAGCAGTCGTTTCTGTAGATTGTGAATCGCAATGTTTTAAGTATGCAGTGTTATCCATTCTCCACTACAATGATGTAAATGATAATCGTTTCCGTAGAAGTAAGTATCAAGAGTGGGAAAATGAATTAAAGTTTGATGACTGCAATAGTGAAGATATGAAATTGAAAGATATAGAGAAATTTGAGAAATTAAATAAAATTAAGATAGTGGTACACGTCTGGGAATTAGGGCTAAAAGGCGTTAGGTATAACAACCGCCAAAGTAGCTATGATCGAGTTGTCAACCTCTTGCTAGTGTATGAGGACAATACTCAACAGTGGCATTACTGTGGCATTCCAAAAATTCATCGCCTTTACAACCATATACAAAAATCGATTAAAGGTGAACATTTCATATGCGATCGTTGCACACGACCATTTTGGTCGAAAAATAAATTTCTAAGTCATTATGAATGGTGCAAGCGGGGTAAATTACAAATAGAGCGCATGCCCAGAGACAAAATCTTTTCACATAGAGATAATGGTGACGAATTAAGTCCCCTGCGTGTCATTTACGCAGACATCGAATGCTACATTGATGATATCATCCACAAGCCAGCAGCCATATCCTGCTATGAAGTATGGCATGACCATTTCCAAAATAGAAAAAATAAAATGCACGTCTGGCAAGGTGAGGATTGTATTTACCAATTCCTACAATTCCTCGAACAGGCTGTAAAATTTCAACAAAAGTATGATGGTGAACTCTATCGCAGATCATTGCATATGACAGCAGATGATCAAGCAAAATTTGATAGCTGCAACATTTGCCCCAAATGTAGTAAAACATTTGATGATGATAAGATTAAGAAAGTGCGCGACCATGATCACATCACTGGTAAATTTAGAAACGCACTATGTTCAAAATGCAATTTTTCACTTAGGATGAAACGGCGTACATTACCCGTCATTTTCCATAATTTCAAGGGCTATGACAACCATATGATAATAAAAGGAGGTTTAGGTCAAATGAAAGAGTGGAAGCTTGATGTAATAGCACAAACGAGAGAGAAGTTTATGGCCATGACAGCAAAAGTGCCTGTCGATAAAACTAAAGAAAATAAGACGGTCTATTTTGATATAAAATTTTTAGATTCCTACCAATTTATGACTGCATCACTGGCCTCTCTCGTACAAAATCTAAAGTCTCTTCCACTAACACAAAATCTTAAGAAACAATATCCAAATCTAACCGATGAAGTCATCACACGGAAAGGAGTCTTTCCATATGCATATTTTGATGCGATTAGTAAACTCGGCGAGACTTCTCTTCTGCCCATAGATAAATTTAAAAATGATTTGACCGGCGCAGAATGTAAGACCGAAGATTATGATCATGCACAAGATGCATGGATAAAATTTGACTGCCATACATTTGGCGAATATATGATTGCCTACCTTAAGTTAGATGTATTTTTGCTGGCTGATGTATTTCAGGAGTTTCGACGAGTGGCATTAGAAGAAGATAAGTTAGATCCCGTCCACTTTGTCAGTCTACCAGCCATGTCATTTAAGTCTGCTTTTAAAATGACTGGTGAGACCATTCATCTCTTACAAGATCCAGAGATGTATAATTTATTTGAGCGAGGAATTCGCGGTGGTCTCACATTTGTAAATAAACATAGGTTAAAATCTGAAACAGTAGGTAATGATCATACCCATCTTAAGTATTATGATCAAAATAATTTATATGGTAGTTCACTATCCAAACCACTCCCTCACTCTGAGTTTAGCTGGTTAGATGATAGTGAAATTCAGCATCTCTCCAACCCTTCTAACATACTAGCAATTCCAGATGAAGGTGATTGGGGATATTATTTTGAGATAGATCTAATCTATCCAAATAATATTAAACATAAAACCGTAGATTTTCCACTCGCACCCGAATCAGGTGAAGTGAGTAAAGATATGTTTTCCGACTTTATGAAACAATTTCATAAAGATTTAGAATCATGCGGTCAACCCGACTATAAGCCTTGCCGCAAACTTTTACTCACCCAGTATGATAAGGAAAACTATCTAGTCCACTTAAGCATCTTAAAATTTTATTTAGAAATGGGCATGATTTTAAAAAGAGTTCACCGCATTATTAAATTTAGACAGAAAGCCTTCCTCAAACCCTACATAGATAGCAACAGCCAGAAACGTGCACTAGCCCAAAATAATTTTGAAAAAGATTTTTATAAGTATAAGAATAATAGTCTATTTGGTAAGACGATGGAGGATGTTAGAAAACGTGTAAACTATAAACTAGTTAATGATGATCAAAAGTATCACAAATTGGTCTCATCACCTCTATTCATTGATAGAGACATTATCGATGAGGACCTTGTAGGTGTTCAAATGATAAAATCTGAAGTTGAGTTGTGCAAGCCCATCTATATTGGTCAAGCTGTACTAGATTACTCCAAGCTTGAAATGTACCAACTCTTTTATAAAATACTAAAACCATGTCCTCTCGTAAAAGAGGTTCGTTTGTTGGGTGGCGATACAGATAGTTTCTTCTTAGGTATTACCACTGAAAAAGATTTAAATTTCAATGAAGTAGGAAAATCTTTAGAAAGATATTTTGATACATCAAATTATCCTACTGATCACCCACTATACTCCATCAAAAATAAGGCAAAACTTGGTTGTTTTAAGGATGAGACAGCAGGGAAGGAGATAGCTGAAATGATTCTCCTCCGCCCTAAAATGTATTCTATGAAATTAAAGGATAGTGATGATAGCATTAAGCGCGCTAAAGGCATATCAAGATCATTGGTCTCTAACATGAAACATAAAAATTTCAGGGAAGCCTATAGAAATAAAAATATAACGTTTGTCAATATGACAATCTTAAAATCTAAGTCGCATGAGATCAAAACTCATACTTTTAGGAAACGGGCGCTTTCAGCATGGGAGGATAAGAGGTGCTGGTTAGAACATAACATATCTCTTCCACATGGACATCCTGATACAGGCATACCTCCACCCAAAAGAATAAATCTCACACTACCACATTCAGGAGACGTGTAAATAGATTCATCCTTAACTCAGTATTTTGATGATGCTTTTTTGTAGATACGCATGTTTGTTTTATGTGTCGCATTAGATCGTATTTCCTTGTAAATAGTTCCCTACAGTACCCTATGTAAAGACTTTTCCACTAAACATTGTAAAAAACGTGTTTTTATGATGTATTTTTATTTCAATAAACATATCACAATGACTTCACTTTGTTTTCCGAAACACTAAAGTTATGAGGGATTTACTATCTTTCACATGGATGCACTCTTGTAAACCATTGGTAATTTTGATAGCAATAGAGGGTATCATTTGTTTGACGACAGGATGGTAGAAAATAGGTTCAAACAATTTCTGGACTATTCCATATGAAGCGTCTTTGTCATGAATGAAATCGCGTAAAATGTATTCTTTTTTCTCACCAAAAGAAATAGGTGAAATCAGATCACTTTGAATGTAAAGGTGTTGTTCATGTTTATCAAGGGTCATTGGTATTCCTACACCAATCATGCGTGTAGCAGTAAACACATTTTACAGCAATGAAAAACCACAGTTTTATTAAATTTTCACTCAATTTACAATGAATGCCATCGCCCAGTTTCAGAAGAGCACTTTGATTTTCAATCAAAAATGAAATGTGATGTATCTTTGCATCATCAAGTAACACTTCACACAACTCGCTTGTGCTAATTTTTCTAACGGGTGGCCAACATCGTTGTATCGCCGATTTGCTAAACGACATGTCTAATAGAATAACACAAACAGCTCTATTCAGGTTAGGAAGCATGTTGCTTACATCACTGTCATTCTTCTTGTAAAGATAGTCACTAAAAATAGCAATAGTAAATTATATTCACAGCTGAATATGGAGCGTGTGAACGTTTTCATATCAGACAAAGTGATAACCCATGTCTAAAAATGGATCCACCTCATTGTCGTAGATGTCAGACCATTCGATAAGATTCTATTCATCCTTGTTGACAGCCTGATCTTTTCCCCATTCAGTGCGTATGCGTTCCTTTGTCAGTCAAAGTGATGACGCATACCGTTTTCACCTTAACTCATTCATATGATGAGTCGTCAGTGAATGAAGGAAAAACTCAACGTTCAACATGCCTCCATTAGCTGTACATCAAACAGATAACGCATTAGGAATTTAACAATCCGTGATACTTTATTGTAATCACATAAGCCTGTTATGATACAATGCCCGTTATGAAGGATGGTAATATGTATAGGGTACCACTCGAATGAGAGCAGCAGGAAAGGGTTCAGTTTCATAAATTATATAATGGCTGCTGTTTTTAATATTTGCTAGAACCACTATAGTCTTCAATTGAACAGATACTACCAAATTCTTCAATATTAATACACCAACACTAACAGGCGGAACACCTTCTTTTCAGCAAACGAAATATGCTAATCACTTACAATTTTAATTATTTTACAAATAGCTATACCTTTATTTCTAGCATACAAAAGCTAAAACTCTATTTCTAACGCATACACTATTAAAACTTTATTTTTAACTTGTAAACTGTTAAAAACTTTATTTTTTAATATGGAAAATGATGAAACTTTATTTTTAACATACAAACAGCTAAAACTTTATTTCTAATGTACACACTGTTGAAACTTTATTCTATTTCTAACACACAAACAGTTTAAACTTTATTTCCAACATACACACTGTTGAAACTTCATTTTTAATCTGTAAACTGTTGAAACTATATCTTTCACTTACAAATAGTAGAACGCTTAGTCTAACTTGCAAACTATTAAATCCCGCAATCATATTTTTACAAACAGATAAAACTTTATTTCTAACATACACAGTGTTGAAACTTTATTTCTAACTTGTAAACTCTTGAAACTTTATTTTGATATACAAACAGCTAAAACTTTATTTCTAACGTACACATTATTGAAACTTTAGTTTTTATCTTTTAAACTGTTGAAACTTTATTTTGTTTCTAACATGCAAACAGATAATGCTTTATTTCTAACATATACACTATTGAAACTTTATTTCTAACTTGTACACTGGTGAAACTTTATTTCTAACTTGTAAACTGGTGAAACTTTATTTTTTATCTCGCAAACAGCTAAAACTTTATTTCTAGCGTACACACTGTTGAAACTTTATTTTTAATCTGTAAACTGTTGAAACTATGTCTTTCGATTACAAATAGTAGAACGCTTAGTCTAACTTGCAAACTAGTAAATCTTACGATCTAAATTTACAAACCGATAAAACTCTATTTCTAACATACACACTGTTGAAACTTTATTTTTAACATACAAACAGCTAAAACTTTATTTCTAATGTACACACTGTTGAAACTTTATTTTTAATCTATAAACTGTTGAAACTTTATTCTATTTCTAACACACAAACAGCTTAAACTTTATTTCCAACATACACACTGTTGAAACTTTATTTTTAATCTGTAAACTGTTGAAACTATATCTTTCACTTACAAATAGTAGAACGCTTAGTCTAACTTGCAAACTATTAAATCCCGCAATCATATTTTTACAAACAGATAAAACTTTATTTCTAACATACACAGTGTTGAAACTTTATTTCTAACTTGTAAACTCTTGAAACTTTATTTTGATATACAAACAGCTAAAACTTTATTTCTAACGTATACATCATTGAAACTTTATTTTTTAACTTGTAAACTCTTGAAACTTAGTTTTTGATATACAAACAGCTAAAACTTTATTTCTAACGTACACATTATTGAAACTTTAGTTTTTATCTTTTAAACTGTTGAAACTTTATTTTGTTTCTAACATGCAAACAGATAATGCTTTATTTCTAACATATACACTATTGAAACTTTATTTCTAACTTGTAAACTCTTGAAACTTAGTTTTTGATATACAAACAGCTAAAACTTTATTTCTAGCGTACACATTATTGAAACTTTAGTTTTTATCTTTTAAACTGTTGAAACTTTATTTTGTTTCTAACATGCAAACAGATAAAGCTTTATTTCTAACATATACACTATTGAAACTTTATTTCTAACTTGTGCACTGGTGAAACTTTATTTCTAACTTGTAAACTGGTGAAACTCTAATTTTTATCTCGCAAACAGCTAAAACTTTATTTCTAACGTATACACAATTGAAACTTTATTTTTAACTTGTAAGCTCTTGAAACTTTATTTTTAACATACAAACAGCTAAAACTTTATTTCTAGCGTACACACTGTTGAAACTTTATTTTTAATCTGTAAACTGTTGAAACTATGTCTTTCGTTTACAAATAGTAGAACGCTTAGTCTAACTTGCAAACTAGTAAATCTTATGATCTAAATTTACAAACCGATAAAACTTTATTTCTAACATACACACTGTTGAAACTTTATTTTTAACATACAAACAGCTAAAACTTTATTTCTAATGTACACACAGTTGAAACTTTATTTTTAATCTATAAACTGTTGAAACTTTATTATATTTCTAACACACAAACAGCTTAAACTTTATTTCCAACATACACACTGTTGAAACTTTATTTTTAATCTGTAAACTGTTGAAACTATATCTTTCACTTACAAATAGTAGAACGCTTAGTCTAACTTGCAAACTATTAAATCCCGCAATCATATTTTTACAAACAGATAAAACTCTATTTCTAACGTACACATTATTGAAACTTTATTTTTTTTATCTTGCAAACAGCTAAAACTTTATTTCTAACGTACACACTATTGAAACTTTATTTTTAACTTGTAAACTGGTGAAACTTTATTTTTTGTCTTGCAAACAGCTAAAACTTTATTTCTAACGTACACACTATTGAAGCTTTATTTTTAACTTGTAAACTGGTGAAACTTTATTTTTTATCTTGTAAATTGTTGAAACTTTCTTTTAACATACAAATAGATAAAACAGAGCGATTTTCATAAACATTCTAACTCTGAAAGTAAGTTACAAGACAATCTACACTGTGTAAAACTAGTTGACTACACTAACGCTTACATTTTATGACACTTATGTTTCGTAAAACTTCAATGATCAAACTTTACTTTTACAAACGTGTGAGGTAAAACTAGTTGACTACACTGACGCTTACATTTTATGACACTTGTGTTTCATAAAACGTCATGATCAAATTTTTCGAACTATACATCAATCTGTGTAGCAGTAAAACTTTTACAAACCATGATACACTTTCTAACGACACTCACGAATAAACGTCATGATCAAACTTTATTTTCTCAAACATGTGTCACGGTAAAAGATTTGACTAAACTTTGCTTTTGTAAACCATGATACACTTTCTGACTAAACTTGTAAATAAAACGTCATGATCAAACTTTTCTAACTATACATCAATCTGTGTCGCAGTAAAAATATTTGACTACACTAACTTTGCAAACCATGATACACTTTCTGACTAGACTTACGAATACAACTTCAAAGATCAAACTTTACTTTTACAAACGTGCGTCGCAGTAAACGATTTGATTAAACTTTGCTTTTGCAAACCATGATACACTTTCTAACGACACTCACGAATAAACGTCATGATCAAACTTTATTTTCTCAAGCATGTGTCACGGTAAAAGATTTGAGTAAACTTTGCTTTTGTAAACCATGATACACTTTCTGACTAAACTTGCAAATAAAACGTCATGATCAAACTTTTCTAACTATACATCAATCTGTGTCGCAGTAAAAATATTTGACTACACTAACTTTGCAAACCATGATACACTTTCTGACTAGACTTACGAATACAACTTCAAAGATCAAACTTTACTTTTACAAACGTGCGTCGCAGTAAACGATTTGATTAAACTTTGCTTTTGCAAACCATGATACACTTTCTGACTAAACTTGCAAATAAACCTTCGATGATTAAACTTTCTAACTATACTTCAACCTGTGTTGCAGTAAAACTTTTGTACGAAATGATAAAGTTTCTGACTTTACTTACGAATACAACTTCAATGATCAAACTTTCTAACTATACATCAACCTGTGCTAGAGTAAAACTTTTGTACAACATGATACACTTTCTGACTAGACTTACGAATAAACGTCATGATCAAACTTTTTAACTATACATCAACCTCTGTAGCAGTAAAACTTTTACAAACCATGATAAAGTTTCTGACGACACTCACGAATAAACGTCATGATCAAACTTTATTTTCTCAAACGGGTGTCGCGGTAATATTATTTGACTACACTAACTTTGCAAACCATGATACACTTTCTGACTAGACTTACGAATGAAACGTTGATGATCAAACTTTCTAACTATACATCCACCTATGTTGCAATAAAACTTTTGTACGACATGATAAAGTTTCTGACGACACTGACAAGAGCTTGTTCACTAGCGAAGAGAGAAATCTGTAATGTGTTGCGTGTGGCGCATGAATGTCCTCCCATTTCATCCCTTCATCATTTCGTCTCCGTGATAGAGACAAGAAGAACTGATTGTTCATTCTCACATGCTTGGGCAACTGTCGGGAGACAAGTGCAATGGAGATTTTATGAGGTAACCTGTGGCAGATAGCTAAATGTCGCCCTGGCGGTCAGAGTACAACGTTGAGACGAAAGGCAACCACTTGCAAACATGACGCAGAGAGGTTTCACAAGGATTGCCATTGCCCACGTCCCGTGCAGTACTCATCGCTACGGACTTCACCGCTGTCTCGAAAGAACGCCCACCCACAGGAAGTATCACACCGAAAATCTCCGTGACTTGCACCGTCCATGACTTGATCGCCAGACATGAAAACCTATAGAGTTGGTAAGAGGTTGACAGACTTTGATAAGCTTGATAGCAAGCCGTAGAGAGCTTGATTCACCAGCGTTTCGCAATGGAGATGTTTAGAGGCCACCCATGATAAGATAGCTAAGACTCAACCGATTGGCGTTCAAAGTGCTACGTTGAGAACTGTGTCAAATGCCCAACATGAGACATGAGTTGTCCCAGCGGTTACGGTCTAAACTATGACACACTCCCTTGCCACACTTATCACTACGGTATCGTCCGCCGTCCCGAAGGAACACCCTGTCAGTGGAATATTACAGCAAAACTCTCCGTGTCTTGCTCGCTTTCAGTGAAAAGCCGCTTATAGCATGAGAAGACTGGCTCAGACATCATTAAAAATGCTTTCATTGACTTCAGCAGGGTCGAAAACCCCAGAAAACCTCCAAAACCAGTAAATTTAAATTTTTCAACTTTTTAGCACTACTTATGAAATTTTATAAGTAGTGTCTCACTTAGGGCAGGTCAATAGCGACCGAACCTTTTTTGAATCAAGTCAAACGGACTTGTAGAAGCAAAGTTACAAGCCTTTAAAGTTTTGGAGTCTTTTATGGCCTGGAGACGAAGGCCATCTCCTGACTAACCTCTAAGTCTGACGCCTTAGCTGATATCAGCAATGAAATTTTCTAAGTCGGTTTCTTACAGAAACCCGGGATTTGGAAATGTCCGAAGCTATCATCGGAGCTCAGAGAGACGACTTACCGTTGGCAATCTCTCGTCTGAATGACAAGTCTCTGTTGGTTCCCAGCTTATATAGTGTGTGGCGATCAGCTGATGACGTAATACCCATCATCCAAACACTCAAAACCCGTCTATCTCCGGTTCTAGTGCTCCGATTGAGCTGGAAACATACCATTTGCATGTAGAATTTGACGCTGAATCCGAATCTGGCCTCCGTTTTCCCATCCGATGCTTCGTTTTGGCTCTACAGTAGGCAGCCATCGCAAAAATTCTAACTCGTTTTTCCCAAAAATGTTGAAAATTTTTCTCTCCGATTGACTTGAAACTCTCCGATTGACATGAAACTCACCATACAGATAGAGAATTTCACGCTGATTCCAAATCTGAAATCCGTTTTCCAATCCGATGCTTCGTTTTGAAGCTACAGCCCAAAACGTCCCAAATTCTAACTCTGTCGTTTTTCGCCAATGTCCCAAAATCTTAAATGGCGTCTCACATCTAAACGAAGACAGATAGGAACAAGCCGATTCTTTCAGTGAATTTGTCTCACTCTTAGCTTTCAAACGAGCTATGGCACGACAAAATCCGTCCACTAGAAGCCAAGATCGAAGCGAGCTGTCCAGAGGGGGGGACGTCAGCGAAAATTTTTTCTCTCCGATGGCGTTCAAATTCACCATACCGATGCAGAACTTCACGCTGAATCCGAATCTGGCCTCCGTTTTCTCATCCGATGGTTCGTTTTGGCGCTACACACCAAAACGTCCCAAATTCTAACTCTGTCGTTTTTCGCCAATGTCCCAAAATCTTAAATGGCGTCTCACATCTAAACGAAGACAGATAGGAACAAGCCGATTCTTTCAGTGAATTTGTCTCACTCTTAGCTTTCAAACGAGCTATGGCACGACAAAATCCGTCCACTAGAAGCCAAGATCGAAGCGAGCTGTCCAGAGGGGGGACGTCAGCGAAAATTTTTCTCTCCGATTGACTTGAAACTCACCATACCGATGCAGAATTTCACGCTGAATCCGAATCTGGCCTCCGTTTTCTCATTCGATGGTTCGTTTTGGCGCTACACACCAAAACGTCCCAAATTCTAACTCTGTCGTTTTTTCGAAAAATGTTGAAAATTTTTTCTCTCCGATTGACTTGAAACTCACCATACAGATAGAGAATTTCACGCTGATTCCAAATCTGAAATCCGTGTTCCAATCCGATGCTTCGTTTTGAAGCTACAGCCCAAAACGTCCCAAATTCTAACTCTGTCGTTTTTCGCCAATGTCCCAAAATCTTAAATGGCGTCTCACATCTAAACGAAGACAGATAGGAACAAGCCGATTCTTTCAGTGAATTTGTCTCACTCTTAGCTTTCAAACGAGCTATGGCACGACAAAATCCGTCCACTAGAAGCCAAGATCGAAGCGAGCTGTCCAGAGGGGGGGACGTCAGCGAAAATTTTTCTCTCCGATTGACTTGAAACTCACCATACCGATGCAGAATTTCACGCTGAATCCGAATCTGGCCTCCGTTTTCTCATCCGATGGTTCGTTTTGGCGCTACACACCAAAACGTCCCAAATTCTAACTCTGTCGTTTTTCGCCAATGTCCCAAAATCTTAAATGGCGTCTCACATCTAGACGAAGACAGATAGGAACAAGCCGATTCTTTCAGTGAATTTGTCTCACTCTTAGCTTTCAAACGAGCTATGGCACGACAAAATCCGTCCACTAGAAGCCAAGATCGAAGCGAGCTGTCCAGAGGGGGGGGGGACGTCAGCGAAAATTTTTCTCTCCGATTGACTTGAAACTCACCATACCGATGCAGAATTTCACGCTGAATCCGAATCTGAAATCCGTTTTCTCATCCGATGCTTCGTTTTGAAGCTACAGCCCAAAACGTCCCAAATTCTAACTCTGTCGTTTTTCGCCAATGTCCCAAAATCTTAAATGGCGTCTCACATCTAAACGAAGACAGATAGGAACAAGCCGATTCTTTCAGTGAATTTGTCTCACTCTTAGCTTTCAAACGAGCTATGGCACGACAAAATCCGTCCACTAGAAGCCAAGATCGAAGCGAGCTGTCCAGAGGGGGGGACGTCAGCGAAAATTTTTCTCTCCGATTGACTTGAAACTCACCATACCGATGCAGAATTTCACGCTGAATCCGAATCTGGCCTCCGTTTTCTCATCCGATGGTTCGTTTTGGCGCTACACACCAAAACGTCCCAAATTCTAACTCTGTCGTTTTTCGCCAATGTCCCAAAATCTTAAATGGCGTCTCACATCTAAACGAAGACAGATAGGAACAAGCCGATTCTTTCAGTGAATTTGTCTCACTCTTAGTTTTCAAACGAGCTATGGCACGACAAAATCCGTCCACTGGAAGCCAAAATCGAAGCGAGCTGTCCAGAGGGGGGGGGACGTCAGCGAAAATTTTTCTCTCCGATTGACTTGAAACTCACCATACAGATAGAGAATTTCACGCTGATTCCAAATCTGAAATCCGTTTTCCCATCCGATGCTTCGTTTTGAAGCTACAGCCCAAAACGTCCCAAATTCTAACTCTGTCGTTTTTCGCCAATGTCCCAAAATCTTAAATGGCGTCTCACATCTAAACGAAGACAGATAGGAACAAGCCGATTCTTTCAGTGAATTTGTCTCACTCTTAGCTTTCAAACGAGCTATGGCACGACAAAATCCGTCCACTAGAAGCCAAGATCGAAGCGAGCTGTCCAGAGGGGGGGACGTCAGCGAAAATTTTTCTCTCCGATTGACTTGAAACTCTCCGATTGACATGAAACTCACCATACAGATAGAGAATTTCACGCTGATTCCAAATCTGAAATCCGTTTTCCAATCCGATGCTTCGTTTTGAAGCTACAGCCCAAAACGTCCCAAATTCTAACTCTGTCGTTTTTTCGCCAATGTCCCAAAATCTTAAATGGCGTCTCACATCTAAACGAAGACAGATAGGAACAAGCCGATTCTTTCAGTGAATTTGTCTCACTCTTAGCTTTCAAACGAGCTATGGCACGACTAAATCCGTCCACTAGAAGCCAAGATCGAAGCGAGCTGTCCAGAGGGGGGGGACGTCAGCGTAAATTTTTCTCTCCGATTGACTTGAAACTCACCATACCGATGCAGAATTTCACGCTGAATCCGAATCTGGCCTCCGTTTTCTCATCCGATGGTTCGTTTTGGCGCTACACACCAAAACGTCCCAAATTCTAACTCTGTCGTTTTTCGCCAATGTCCCAAAATCTTAAATGGCGTCTCACATCTAGACGAAGACAGATAGGAACAAGCCGATTCTTTCAGTGAATTTGTCTCACTCTTAGCTTTCAAACGAGCTATGGCACGACAAAATCCGTCCACTAGAAGCCAAGATCGAAGCGAGCTGTCCAGAGGGGGGGGGACGTCAGCGAAAATTTTTCTCTCCGATTGACTTGAAACTCTCCGATTGACATGAAACTCACCATACAGATAGAGAATTTCACGCTGATTCCAAATCTGAAATCCGTTTTCCAATCCGATGCTTCGTTTTGAAGCTACAGCCCAAAACGTCCCAAATTCTAACTCTGTCGTTTTTCGCCAATGTCCCAAAATCTTAAATGGCGTCTCACATCTAAACGAGGACAGATAGGAACAAGCCGATTCTTTCAGTGAATTTGTCTCACTCTTAGCTTTCAAACGAGCTATGGCACGACAAAATCCGTCCACTAGAAGCCAAGATCGAAGCGAGCTGTCCAGAGGGGGGGGACGTCAGCGAAAATTTTTCTCTCCGATTGACTTGAAACTCATCATACCGATGCAGAATTTCACGCTGAATCCGAATCTGGCCTCCGTTTTCTCATTCGATGGTTCGTTTTGGCGCTACACACCAAAACGTCCCAAATTCTAACTCTGTCGTTTTTTCGAAAAATGTTGAAAATTTTTTCTCTCCGATTGACTTGAAACTCACCATACAGATAGAGAATTTCACGCTGATTCCAAATCTGAAATCCGTTTTCCAATCCGATGCTTCGTTTTGAAGCTACAGCCCAAAACGTCCCAAATTCTAACTCTGTCGTTTTTCGCCAATGTCCCAAAATCTTAAATGGCGTCTCACATCTAAACGAAGACAGATAGGAACAAGCCGATTCTTTCAGTGAATTTGTCTCACTCTTAGCTTTCAAACGAGCTATGGCACGACAAAATCCGTCCACTAGAAGCCAAGATCGAAGCGAGCTGTCCAGAGGGGGGGGGACGTCAGCGAAAATTTTTCTCTCCGATTGACTTGAAACTCTCCGATTGACATGAAACTCACCATACAGATAGAGAATTTCACGCTGATTCCAAATCTGAAATCCGTTTTCCAATCCGATGCTTCGTTTTGAAGCTACAGCCCAAAACGTCCCAAATTCTAACTCTGTCGTTTTTAGCCAATGTCCCAAAATCTTAAATGGCGTCTCACATCTAAACGAAGACAGATAGGAACAAGCCGATTCTTTCAGTGAATTTGTCTCACTCTTAGCTTTCAAACGAGCTATGGCACGACTAAATCCGTCCACTAGAAGCCAAGATCGAAGCGAGCTGTCCAGAGGGGGGGACGTCAGCGTAAATTTTTCTCTCCGATTGACTTGAAACTCACCATACCGATGCAGAATTTCACGCTGAATCCGAATCTGGCCTCCGTTTTCTCATCCGATGGTTCGTTTTGGCGCTACACACCAAAACGTCCCAAATTCTAACTCTGTCGTTTTTCGCCAATGTCCCAAAATCTTAAATGGCGTCTCACATCTAAACGAAGACAGATAGGAACAAGCCGATTCTTTCAGTGAATTTGTCTCACTCTTAGTTTTCAAACGAGCTATGGCACGACAAAATCCGTCCACTAGAAGCCGAGATCGAAGCGAGCTGTCCAGAGGGGGGGGACGTCAGCGAAAATTTTTCTCTCCGATTGACTTGAAACTCACCATACCGATGCAGAATTTCACGCTGAATCCGAATCTGGCCTCCGTTTTCTCATTCGATGGTTCGTTTTGGCGCTACACACCAAAACGTCCCAAATTCTAACTCTGTCGTTTTTTCGAAAAATGTTGAAAATTTTTTCTCTCCGATTGACTTGAAACTCACCATACAGATAGAGAATTTCACGCTGATTCCAAATCTGAAATCCGTTTTCCAATCCGATGCTTCGTTTTGAAGCTACAGCCCAAAACGTCCCAAATTCTAACTCTGTCGTTTTTCGCCAATGTCCCAAAATCTTAAATGGCGTCTCACATCTAAACGAAGACAGATAGGAACAAGCCGATTCTTTCAGTGAATTTGTCTCACTCTTAGCTTTCAAACGAGCTATGGCACGACAAAATCCGTCCACTAGAAGCCAAGATCGAAGCGAGCTGTCCAGAGGGGGGGGACGTCAGCGAAAATTTTTCTCTCCGATTGACTTGAAACTCACCATACAGATAGAGAATTTCACGCTGATTCCAAATCTGAAATCCGTTTTCCAATCCGATGCTTCGTTTTGAAGCTACAGCCCAAAACGTCCCAAATTCTAACTCTGTCGTTTTTAGCCAATGTCCCAAAATCTTAAATGGCGTCTCACATCTAAACGAAGACAGATAGGAACAAGCCGATTCTTTCAGTGAATTTGTCTCACTCTTAGCTTTCAAACGAGCTATGGCACGACTAAATCCGTCCACTAGAAGCCAAGATCGAAGCGAGCTGTCCAGAGGGGGGGGGACGTCAGCGTAAATTTTTCTCTCCGATTGACTTGAAACTCTCCGATTGACTTGAAACTCACCATACAGATAGAGAATTTCACGCTGAATCCGAATCTGGCCTCCGTTTTCTCATCCGATGGTTCGTTTTGGCGCTACACACCAAAACGTCCCAAATTCTAACTCTGTCGTTTTTCGCCAATGTCCCAAAATCTTAAATGGCGTCTCACATCTAAACGAAGACAGATAGGAACAAGCCGATTCTTTCAGTGAATTTGTCTCACTCTTAGTTTTCAAACGAGCTATGGCACGACAAAATCCGTCCACTAGAAGCCGAGATCGAAGCGAGCTGTCCAGAGGGGGGGGACGTCAGCGAAAATTTTTCTCTCCGATTGACTTGAAACTCATCATACCGATGCAGAATTTCACGCTGAATCCGAATCTGGCCTCCGTTTTCTCATTCGATGGTTCGGTTGAGCGCTACACACCAAAACGTCCCAAATTCTAACTCTGTCGTTTTTTCGAAAAATGTTGAAAATTTTTTCTCTCCGATTGACTTGAAACTCACCATACAGATAGAGAATTTCACGCTGATTCCAAATCTGAAATCCGTTTTCCAATCCGATGCTTCGTTTTGAAGCTACAGCCCAAAACGTCCCAAATTCTAACTCTGTCGTTTTTCGCCAATGTCCCAAAATCTTAAATGGCGTCTCACATCTAAACGAAGACAGATAGGAACAAGCCGATTCTTTCAGTGAATTTGTCTCACTCTTAGCTTTCAAACGAGCTATGGCACGACAAAATCCGTCCACTAGAAGCCAAGATCGAAGCGAGCTGTCCAGAGGGGGGGGAATCAGCGAAAATTTTTCTCTCCGATTGACTTGAAACTTACCATACAGATAGAGAATTTCACGCTGATTCCAAATCTGATATCTGTTTTCCAATCCGATGCTTCGTTTTGAAGCTACACACCAAAACGTCCCAAATTCTAACTCTGTCAAAATTTTGAAGAAAAATTTTTTTTCGCCGATTGAGCTGGAAATCACACCATAGATGCAGAATTTTACGCTGAATCCGAATCTGACAGCCATTTCACCATCCACGACAACCTAGACGGTCGCCCACGTCAACCTAGACGGTCGCCCACGTCAACCTAGACGGTCGCCCACGTCAACCTGGACGGTCGCTCACGTCAACCAGGCGGTCGGACCAACTCACCCGAGTCTCACACTCTGTCGTTTTCGGGGGGGAGTCAGCGAACAGTTTGTGAACGTGGACCCACCTGGCCGGCACACCACGACACTCTGTCGTTCCAGGGGGGGAGGGGGGGACGTCAGACTCAAAGCACCACGGCGGCCGACCACGACACTCTGCCGTTCCAGAGGGGGGGAGGGGGAGGGGGGCGCGCTGTGTTTATTATGGACCTTTACTTACTACTCTTGGTGACTGCTACCGAGACTTCTCTGTCTTTGATTGGCTGCCATTGGACATAAGGAATTATTGACAACGATGACAAAAATGACCCTTCTTCCTCCCTTGGACACACACTCCTTGATTGACATTCTGGACACAGGCGCGAACAGCACAACCCTGAATAAGGCGAACATACAATTTGTCGAAGATTTTCAGACATACTTGATGACTTAAGAACTTTGATATTTCGTAATGCCTGGAGGAGCAATCGAGGATTTTCACATTTCATGCACATGCATAACTGTCTGTCAGAAAGCTTGGGCTTAACAACTTGTTTTGGCTTCAATGAAAAGAACAAGGACCTAGAAATCTTTTCTGTTGAATTTTCGGACATATATTTCATGTGCAGGTCACTGATAGATAACAGCAGATACCTCTTCTGAAAAGACTGTCCACGAATCCTAATAAACTCTTTCTTCCCTGATGCAAGTCTGGAATTATCATCACGACAATAGAAGGAAATGACTGAGTGACGAATTGGATTTGACCGAGTAATGTGGATGGTAGCATTATTTATGGTCCTGCAATCTGTCTGTAGCAACTCTCTTAGATGACTCTTGGCACCAAGAAACTTTCTACTGACGTCTTTTAGCGTGCTGGCTAATTTTCTGCGTATTTGGTATTGTACTTTCTCTTTATTGACTTTATCAGGGCTAGGTGAACATTTATCATCAACTTTACTTTTTTTGAAGATTTCATGGCAATTTCTGATGAGGCATTTGGACCATCGTGACACAAAGGTAGGCCCACACTTCCACCTTGGGCTTTCAATCTCTCAACTCTCTTTTGAAATTTGCGCACTTGCTTTTGCGGTGCAATGTTTCTGTAATTTAGGAGTTTGACCTTTTCCCTCCTCTTTTTTATTTCTCGTTTTCTTGATGCACACCTCTTTGAATCACTGGCAGATCTAGCAGAAGACGAACATGGAGATGATACTCTTGAATTTGTTGCGCTCACAGATTCTGGTTCATTTGGTTCATTTTGTAGAGATTGGTTTTTAGTTGCTCTGTACTCTCTCATATATAGTTTTCTTTTTCTTGCAAGAAGACGTTTCTGCCTAGGATCACTGTTTTCCTTGCATTTGTGATAAGATCTTAGTGCTTGCTCCCTCACCTTCATCAAACGTTCTCCGCCATCTTTCTTTAACTTTTCTCGGTATCTCCTCAAGCATCTTTTGTCTATCAGGGGCCATTTTGCAGAATCGTTGTCGACCTAGCATGAACTGATGATTTCGTGAAGCATTAAAAAATCTCTCTGAGAGCCGTCCAATCACAGCTATTGCTTGTGCGACGATTCGATGACGTACACACATCGATAGCTTTTTACTTCGGAGTTCTACGTGATGCGCAGGATGTGTTTATTGTAGTCAAAGAATTTGTTTGAAAAGTGGTGACATCTTCGAAACAGAAAAATTTCTAAATGGACCTAATCAGTGGTACATATTTTAGCAAACCCTGATCATTCACAAAAGGAGGACTTCGTTCGTGTGGTGAAAGGTCTCTCAAACTAGCAAAAATTCAAGATGAATTAGAGAATTATGTCTCAATGTTCGATAGCTCCCATCACTCTACAAAGTCAATTGTGAGCGCAAAATGTGCAGAATTCAATGCACAATGCCCAAAAACTCACGAGACTAATAAAAAACAATATATGGCTGATTTTGCTGAGGTGCTAACATAGATAGAAATGCGTAACTTGAGGGACGTCCCTCAAGTTACAATCTGTGCGTTTCTTCAATCTCTATCAAAGTGCAATGACAATTGAGAGGAACTGAATGAACAATTTAGCAGATAGCTCATTGCCACTTCCTGACATACACTTGACTGAGTTCAAACTTTTTCCAGTTGTCCGGGAACTGGTGTCCCTCAAGTTACGAATTTGTGATGTCAAATATCCTTCATTTTACCTTAAATTCATTCTCAACATTCATTCATGAGCAATGAGACCGATTTTCTTGCGCTCCTTGCTTCATGATCATATGGTAGTTTACCACAAGTAACTACTTCCATCAATATGCAGCTGCATCTTATAAAGCAAGGCGTCCCTCCAGTTACAAATTGCGCGAGTTTTTTAGCTACTAGTTCCATGCGACAGCATCATAATCAATTCTGTTACCGTAGGTGAAGAGACTTTCAACTCCAATCGAATTTTTCTTTCAATTTCTCTTCATGGCAGAGCTAAATGCGAGAAAAGCAATCAATTACAGAAATACTTCTGTACTCTGCGAGTCTGTCCAAGATCGCAACTTACTTCATGCGACAAGGTATTTTCGGACTTTTTTTTAAACCTTTACATCTCTGTGCACAAGTTATGATAAAATTACTTTTAATTTTCTACGTGACCAAGTCCTATGGATCATATGAGTCACGATAGAGAGCAAATCGGATTAAATACTATTGAACTTCACTCGACTAGGCAATGGGACAGAATTTTATTAAAAAATGTAATCTATTCTGGATTTACCCATATAGAGTAGCCTATGTATATTAGGTAGAGTAGCAACTCAGCAATAATTAAATCCTCTTTGTGTGCACAATTTCGATTTTATTAAATGAACTCGAATAACAGCCAGCATCACATGTGAGATATGCAAATTTACACACTTTTGGAGAAATTTTGGATTTGACTGGTCGATCGTGATAGCAAAACAAGGAATAATAGCATTTTACAAATCTTCCGTGTCATGTCAACCTGTGTTGAGAGGTAATAAAGTTTGTTAATCAATCCGAACGGTATGGCCAAAAATTGAAATTGCTCTGAGGATTACAGCACGAAGAATCTTTACGAAATAAGTGAATAGGCTTAATTATCATTTCTACAAAATCACAAATTTATCAAAAATAGGAGCTTGCGCGCATTCGGTCATACGGACGTTTACAGGTATGCAATGGTTTGTTTTGATTGCTGATATCCATGTGCTTATCGATTTGAAACCTATCTGTGTGCTATGATTGACTGTAACTGAATCGCTCTGTGCTTGTATCTGTGTATTTTGAATTTATCATGATTATGTTTGCATAAAGACGAAACACTTGTCGGTAAAATGATTGGTTTTTTCTTGCTATTCGCTATCAAACTCATTTCAAAGAAGACTCTTCCTGAGATATTGCATCAAATAGGTGAGCAAGTGGAAGACGTTTGCATACGTGATATACGAAAATATGAGAAATTCGTGAAGAAGAAAGCCTGAATTCAAAGTGACCTTCGCTTCCTTCAACGATGTCGTGACTTTACTGTATTTCCTAAATTCTTACATTTTAACCCATTCGTGCCGGAATTATGAAAACTTTCAAGAAAAATTATTTCCTGTTTTATTTATTATTGGGATGCAACTTTCTATTTGGGTGTTGCATCCCCAGAAGGCATGGTAGATTCAACCAAACGTCAATTTATTATCATAAGCAGTGACATATCACAAGTAATGCAATGTCTTTTAAATTCAAACATAGTTAGTAGTATAGCAACATCTAAGATATAAGAAGTGCTATGTCAAGAGGAACACTAGGTCATAGACTGTCAATCAGGCAAGATATCAACGTACAACTTGTTAGATATCTCTACAACATAACACATCGCCCCTCCCAAAAATAAAAGATTAAACCCATTAATTGTAACCATAACGTTCCGTTTCCCTCCGATTCCTTATAGGATACCTTGCACTTAGTCTGTCACCGGGACGATACTCGTTGTCTGCAGACCTCGATTCTATACTCATATTGTCAGTGTCATGGAATGTCCAATCATGCAGCGTTTTAAGTGATAGTAATTTCTCTCGATTATTTTTAAAGTTTTACAATGTCTTAATACAAAACACCATTTACCGCGTTGTCCTATTATTTCGTATGGGCCGTCATACCTTGCTGTATTTATTCCGCGGACTCGAGGAAGGATTTTTGCCATAACTTTATCTCCAATATGATAGCATCGTACATTATCCGTTTTTTGCTTCATCCGCATTTGAGAATCTCTGATCTTTTGATGAATGCTATTCAAATGATTCTGCATGGAAATTATGTATTCGCATGAAGTATAATTCCTGCTTTTTGCCTGAATTTTATCACATAAAGGGATCGTCATTTTTCTTCCAAATACCACTTCATAAGGTGTAAACTTCAGAAGGCTATGTTCAGTGCACCTTAGCGCCATTTCTACAGTTGAAAGTAGTGATGCTAATGGAGAATTTTCCAGAAAATTTTCCGTCGGAAAATTTTGAAATTTATTTTTCGGTGATTGACGTTTTTTCCTTATTTGTTTTGGAGACTTATTATAGTCGTTTGAAAGGACTATGTAATATTCAAAGTCCGAAAACTTCTCTATCATCCCTGTATGTTAACTTTTGGTACCAACTGCACCTTTTCCATGTCTATGTCAGATCTTTCCAAATGAATTTCAGACATTAGATGGATTTCAGATTTCTCTAGCTGAATTTCAGATATCTGTCACATGCTCAACTTGTAAAAGATCTTTAATTCAACTTGAGATCTCCAATTCATCTGGATCATATCTGAAATTCATTTGGGCAGATCTGAAATCGATTTGGAACTACCTGAATCATCTGAACTAGAAATGGAGGATGTGTGTCCTCTAACGAAGATATCGGACAATGCGCCAGAAGTTTGAAACTATCATAGATATTCTTTTACTCATCACAGATATCTTTAGTTTTCAAATATGTCACGAGTTATACAGTCTTTATATCTTCCAATATGGTCGCTCATGAATAATGCTGCGTGGACTGTGTGCTTATACTTCACATGTTCGTCAACACATGGAGAATTTGCATCACTATGATCAGCGCTGCATAATAAAGCTTAACTTTCAAGCTAACAATTAGCAAACTCTAAAATGAAGCACGTTATTTTTGCTCCAGATCTTTCACATGGCATGAAATTATACCCCTATTGTAAAGCAAGATTCACGTTATCCCAAACGGTGTTAATAATGATAACAATTTAGTACCAGCCAATGGTGGCAAAGGAATGTTCAAAAATCCGCGGACGGAACTCGTATTGCTACGATCGCTTTAATCGAAGTAATATGATGAAATCAAGAGTTTTAGACCCAATTTATTGGTACGCAGCTGCCTCGGCAGCGGAAGCGCTCAAATTATAGGGCCTATCAAAACTTTCAAAATTTTCCCGCTCAATCAAAGAGTTTCCCTGGGGATAGTATGGTGATGATTTTGTTCTTTTGATTCCAAAAATTTCGCAAAGTTCAAATATGATTTTATTTTGAATGAAGTTCCCCTGTCTCAATGAATCGTATCAGGTACTCCAAAAACTGTGATCCAATAATTATAAAGAGCGTCAGCTACGTCAATGGCCGTACCTTCTTTCAGCGGTATCAAAGTCACGTATCTTGAAAAGTTGTCTATGATTCCCAAAATATACCTTTCACCACGCCGACCACTTGGTAATGGTCCAGTTAAATCTATGGAAATGTTTTGAAAAGGATAACTTGCTTGTAATGATTCTACGCTATGCTTTTTGATTGGGGCACTCTTTCTGACCAGGCAACTTCTACAGTTTCCGATTATGAGTTTAACATCCAATTCCATTTCAAACCAATAATATTTATCTCTAAGTAGCTTCAATGTCTTGTTCACACCAATATGAGCAAAGCTTTCGTGGGTTGATTTTATGAGGTTTTTCTGGTATTTTCTGGAATTATCAATCTGTAGTTATCATTTCCATCGAGAAGATATAACAAACCACCACGGAATCGTAATTGTGACCGCTTCTTCCACAGGGTAATCGCCTCCACTCCACAACTTTGCAGCTCCATTGGTTCTCTTTCATCAATCCGTTTACCTTTCAAAAGTTTAATTACTTCCTCCAAGTTTTTATCACTACATTGATTTAGATTCTCTTCTAGTAGAATGATAGTTTTACAGAATGATTCGTCGCTGTTTATATGTGCAATGTGTCTCACTTTAGGTTTGTTTTTTGGGTCCGCATGTTGAAGTTCACATTGTTGACATTGTGGTAAACGCGACATAACATCAGCGTTGACATGATCAGCCCCACGTCGATATTGTACCTCCATATCGAAAATTTCCAGCTCTTGTCTCCAACGACAGTATTGACTCGTATTAGGATTTTTCCAATTCAACATCCACGTCAAAGCTCTGTGGTCCGTCCTCACAATAAATGTTCGTCCGAGGAAATAGTTTTTAAAATGATATACGAAATTGTGTACTGCTAATAATTCTTTCCTTGTAATGCAATATTGTCTCTGCGTTTGAGTAAATTTTTTGGATGCATAAGCAATAACTTTTTCCTTTCCATTTTGAATTTCCGATAGAACAGCTCCCATGCACTCATGCGAAGCGTCAGTATCAAGAACAAATTTATCAGTTTTCGTTGGATATGCCAAAACGGGTGCTGTTGTCATAGCAGTTTTCAATTGAATGAATGACTCGTTACACTTGACTCGATTGATTCCAATCGATTGAAGTTTTCCTTTTGCTTTTGTTGTTCCAAATTTGTTTACACAAACTTTCCAGAGGTGCCACCAACTGAGCGTAATTTTTAATGAACTGTCTATAGTACCCGCACAATCCTAGCCAAGATCGCAATTCTTCTGCTGTCGAAGGTTTTTGAAATTCAAAATTTTCTCAATTTTCTTTTCATCTGTCTTTGTACCATTCTTTCCAATAGTATAACCCAAATATGAAACCTCTGTCTTAAGAAATTCGCATATTTCTGGAGATAATTTCAAACCTGCTGAACGTACCCTTTGAAAAATCGTTGCACTTGTTCTTCTAAAGTTTTCGAGAATACTAAAATGTCATCCAGATATATTAGACACTAATGCCAATTCTCCTTATCGAATACTTTGTGCATTATTTTTGAAATGTACTTGGGGAAGTGGAAAGTCCCATCGGCATTCGAACAAATTCCCAATGATTTGTTTTCGTGCTGAAAGCCGTCTTCTGAATATCACTTTCGAGCATTGGCACGTTATAAAATCCAGAGGAGAGGTCAAGAGTAGTGAAATATGCTTGTTGCGTATGACACTAGAGCGATAAGTAAAAACGACTCGTGCGTGACGTTAATCAGAAGTGTATATTCGTCAATTCAAATGTGTTCACATTACACAATCGATTAAACAAAATGTATTGCGGTAGACGTGAAGTCAACGCGGAAAACACAAATCACGTAAATGCATACTTGTAATATAGAACTCGTAGAGGGCAACACCACATCTTCCCTCTTTTTAGAAAAATAGTAGAAAACTGTATATATGAAAATCAAGAGCAGAGCAGAAACTTTCAGTTCAGTAATCATGGGCATAAACAGTTTAGAAAATTTCACGTTCAGTTATCCGGGTTTCTCAACCAAATCCAACATCACTCATCCGAAAGCTAGGCCTATCTGATAACCAATCTCGGCTAATCTAGGCAAGAAACAACATCAAAATATACATTCACGAAGAACATCATGCCTCATCAGACGTCGAAAAGGAAATGACTGATCCATATAGTGACTATACGCTGACCACCCGCCCCTCTAAATGCGCAGGTCTCTCCCTGTGTCTCCTAGGGTATCTATGAGAGACATCCTGAGTTCGTCTACTGGATGCATTATGCCTCCCAAGTTCAACTTCAGAAGCACTGACGCGAGTCGCATCATAAACTGAATCCCGCACGTCCAGGTCTAGATCGGGTACCGGGTTATTTGTACTTTTCTTCATATTTCGTTGATTAACCACCGATCGATGTCCATTCGGGAACTCGACTTCATATGTGTGAGGGCCTTTGACTTCCGTAACCTTTCCATCCTTGTCGAACATTCCTTTTGTATTGCATCTCGTCCAAACTTGATCATTGATTTTGAATGGCTTCGTTACTCCCCTTTTCTTCTCGTATCTATCTTGTAATGGACGAAGTGGACTCGTAGGCGATGGAGATGAATTGAGTGCAGGTAGTGACGTGTTCATTCTTCGGTCGAAGAGGCGGTAGAAAGGGGCTTCGCCTGTACTTTCATTCGTAGTAGATCTGATGTCGTAAAGAGCGCGTTGTAGCCGTTCGTTGAATGACGACGATGGGTAACTCAACTTCATTCTCGACATCCTCCCTTTCAACGATGCATGGAACCTCTCAACTGTGCCGTTTGATTGGGGGTAATAAACCGCGGCGTAGTGGTGCTGTATGTTACACCTAGCTAGGAAAGCTTCAAGTTCCGCCGATCTAAATGCCCGGCCGTTGTCCGATATCAGACGAACAGGCATACCAAAAGATGAGAATACTTGACGTAGCTGTTGAATGATGTTTCGGGACGAAGCATCCGGAATAGGGATCGCGAAGGGGTATCTTGAGTAGAGATGGATTACAGTAAGGAGTACTTGGCCATCCGTTGATTCGCTTGGACCGGTTAAATCGACCTGTAAGGTTTTCCATGGTGCGGTTTCCTTGTCCGCTACCGGCGTCAGGGGTGCAGTGTCGGACCTTCCCAACTGGTTGCAGGCATCGCATCTCGAAATGAATGTCTGTATGTCAGCAGACATTCCTGGCCAATACCACATTGATCTCGCCAGCGTCTTCATCTTTGTCATCTCTAAATGACCTTGGTGCGCGTCATGCAAGAGTTGCAGTCTTTTGCATGAGGAAATGACGATGGTATCACCTTTGCATATGAGGAACGAGTCATCTTGCGGTTTGACCGATAATTCTTCCCGGAAACTGTAGAACACTTTGTATCTCTTTCGATCAGTTGGTGTCCAGCCATTTTCGATGGCAGATTTGATCTTCTGTAAATCGGCGTCGGCAGCTGATGCTTCAGCAAGAGATTTAAGATCCGTGGGCATAGATCGCAAGATAAAGCAGATTGAGGCTTCGCAGTGCTCACTTTCAGACCTTTCATGTGGGACTGAGTTCCTGGACAGCGCATCTGCAAGGATGTTGTCCTTTCCTGAAATGAACTCAAACTTGAACGAGTAATTTTGTAGACTCAAAACCCATCTTCTAATTCGCATTGACAACGAATCAATCGGTTTGTGCCGAATTTGCAGTAGCGGTTTGTGATCTGTTTGAACAGTGAAGTTGAGCGCCAGTACAAAATTCTTGAAACGGTTTACCGCAAACACGACTGCTAACAACTCTCTTTCCACTTGAGAATAGCGTTGTTCTACTTCAGTGAGTTTGCGTGAGGCAAACATGATAGCTTTTTCGTCTTGAATGAGAACTGCCCCAAGACCTTTACCAGAAGCATCTGTCTGTATAGTCACCGGCTTTCTCGGTTGAAAGAAGGGTCTGGATTTGACTGTTCGCATAGCTTCCTTTAGGCTGTTGAAGGCTTGCTGCGCTTCTTCTGTCCAAGCGAATTTAGGCAGTTTCAACAGATCCCATAACGGTTGCAGTAAAGTGCTGCAGTGAGGCACGTTTGTAGAACACACATAGGTTGCAAGACCTAAAAAGGATCGCAAAGACGACTCTAGGTTGGCGTGGTGTGCCGGCCAGGTTGGCGTGGTGTGCCGGCCAGGTTGGGAGGGTGGACTGTCGTAGCTCACCTGAAAAAATCCTAAGTGTCAGAGTGGCTTTGTATGGGTAAAATTTTGAAAATTTTCCAAAGTGTGGCATTTCGACCTGGGACCGTCACCAAAACATTTTTCATCAAATTTCACTGACCCCCCTCTTCTAACTTTGGTTCTAGTGAACGGATTTTGTCTTAAGGCTACTCGTTTGAAAGAAGAGAAAAAACTGCTCGACGACATTTTTTGTTGCGAGTCAATCGGACCAGCCGTTCAAAAGTTAGAGCTGTTACAAGATTTTAGGTCGGAGCTCGCTCACCTGAAAAAATCCTAAGTGTCAGAGTGGCTTTGTATGGGTAAAATTTTGAAAATTTTCCAAAGTGTGGAATTTCGACCTGGGACCGTCACCAAAACATTTTTCATCAAATTTCACGGACCTCCCCCCCCTCTGGACAGCTAGCTTCGATCTTGGCTTCTAGTGGACGGATTTTGTCGTGCAATAGCTCGTTTGAAAGCTAAGAGTGAGACAAATTCAGTGAAAGAAACGGCTTGTTCATATCTGTCTTCGTTTAGGTGTGAGACGCCATTTAAGATTTTGGGAGATTGACGAAAAACGACAGAGTTAGAATTTCCCAAGAAACAGCTCCAGCGGGCGAATGAAGGCTCGGATTGGTAAACGGAGGCCAGATTCGGAATCAGCTAGATGTTATTGTCCAATGAGGATCATCATCCAATGAGAATCAAGCATTTCTATATAAATAGAGAGCCTTCCACAGTGAGAATCATTCCATCGTTGAATTGCACGAGTGACGGACGCACATTTTCTCTCTCTCTCTCTCTAGTTCCCTATTCTATTATCCAACTAAAATGGTAAGTCGCTACTTTCCTCCCTCCCTTGAACGTAAACTTAATACAATCTTTTCCATTTTCAGGCATCTACTCCATCTGCTGCACTAGTAGGACAAAATGGTGGTCAAACGTTACAAGGTTCGCTACGATCAGATCATCTACAACTGAGGCCAGTGGAAGAAACAACCAAGGTACATAATCCTACACCGCTACAGCGTAAATTTAAACAAGTCTTGCGTTATGACGATCATGGTGTAGTACTCCAAACGGGAATGCTCCCTTCCACGGATGTCAAGATAATGCACAATCAGTATGGGGACTACATACTGATCCCCGTGAGTCCGTACATTCGCCACCAACTTGATATTATTGAGGAGTACGTGACATTAAATATGGACATTCCTACTCCTCTTGCTCAAGAGTGGAAGGCGAGAGATGACAAGGATACTCCCTATAGAAAGATTTGGGATGGTAATCAAATTTGCCTACCGGTATCACATTGGTGCACTTACTATAAGAAGGAGGGAGATCATTCAACACCCATCACATGCGACGAGCTCGGAGAAGGTACTTGGGATATCCTTTTCAAAGTGAATGGGCTATATTATGGTCGGCATAAGGATAATAAAATAGGCTCTCTCTCCATGCATATGGAATCCATCCTATATATTCCAAAACCACCCAACGTGGACGACATAATTGATCAAATCCTTAACAGCAGTGGTACGAAGCGCAAGTCGGAGAAGAATGCTACCTCAAAACGCAAATCAAAGAAGGAGAATTACTAGTCCTTTCCTAACTCTACCCTATGACAATTCGCTTATGTGCTTTGAGTGTCGTAGACGTGGTCTTATTAGATACATTTTACTTCTTCGTTGCCATCATATCATTTGTGTATTTTGTCGTGAAAAGCATCGATGTAATTCTTCATTTTGTAATATGTTATAGAACGTTTCCTTAGATGCGTAAATTTCCGTTTTAGGCTTCTATCATCATTTTTATGGATTGTGAGGGTGAACCTGTACAGGAGCTCAGTGCTATTGCTATGAACAATTGGACATATCAGATTGTCAGTGTCTATCATCAACATGCCAACTGCAATCCCAATGTTGATCAATGGGCGAGAAAACACATTCATGGACTTAATCTGAAATATTTGCAAGACTATGGCTTTTCTTGTGAGAGTGCTCTTCTTATTGACTTTAAACGATGGTTAGCTGCTTTCAATGTTATACGCATCTTTTGTAATAATCCTGGTAAGGAGAGGAAAGTATTTCCCAATCTAATCATTGATGATATTTTGCTTCCACCTTGGGATAGTAGAGTGAATCAACATTATCATGAAGTCACGAAACGTTTTAAGGATTTGTGTGTTCCTATTTTGTCTGTTCGTTGTAGTAGCTACGTTCATAACCAATGCTTCTTTCCTTACCTCAGCACTGCCAAAGTGCTGTATGGTTATCATTGCTCGCTATATGATAGTTACCAGCTGTATCTATTTTATCTCTTTCAAACCATTGATTTATAATGCATGCTTGTTACTATTATTCAATAAATGTTACTATGAGAAGAGTTGTTTTCATGCAATGGATGGGTTAGATAAAGGGCAATCATGTCTTTCTCAAACGACTGCGGAACATTACATTTTCATAGGCAAAGTTTAAAAGGAGCTGTTCAAGATTATGTGATAAATTTTCATAAAGATGAGACCGACATCGAAGCAGTGGTCGATGATGCTAGCACTCTATTTCTAGAGTTAATGAATACATCCTCTGATAGCATTGTCATGGCGCGATTAGTTGCGAAAATTAAGTTTAGTCATTTTGGAAAGGAAGAGGTGGAAAGTCGCTCTTTCCATTTTGCTTCTTATTCAATTAACAACAATGAAATTAAATAAACGATAGATCAAATTGCCATGCAAAAGATGTGCGGCTGGTAGGATTCGAACCTACGACCAAGGTTAACTAGACCTGCGCTCTAACCAACTGAGCTACGAGCCACTTACGCGACTCTGTCAATTGGCAGGATCAAACCCTCACCACCACACATCAGTTGTCAAGGCAATAATAATCAATGAATAAATAACATGTCACAATTGTGACCGCCGACATTAAGGCAAGTAGCGGGGATCGATTGTCCACCAAAGCATCTTAAACCATGTCGTGAATGCAATTAACAACAATGAAATTAAATAAACGATAGATCAAATTGCCATGCAAAAGATGTGCGGCTGGTAGGATTCGAACCTACGACCAAGGTTAACTAGACCTGCGCTCTAACCAACTGAGCTACGAGCCACTTACGCGACTCTGTCAATTGGCAGGATCAAACCCTCACCACCACACATCAGTTGTCAAGGCAATAATAATCAATGAATAAATAACATGTCACAATTGTGACCGCCGACATTAAGGCAAGTAGCGGGGATCGATTGTCCACCAAAGCATCTTAAACCATGTCGTGAATGCAATTAACAACAATGAAATTAAATAAACGATAGATCAAATTGCCATGCAAAAGATGTGCGGCTGGTAGGATTCGAACCTACGACCAAGGTTAACTAGACCTGCGCTCTAACCAACTGAGCTACGAGCCACTTACGCGACTCTGTCAATTGGCAGGATCAAACCCTCACCACCACACATCAGTTGTCAAGGCAATAATAATCAATGAATAAATAACATGTCACAATTGTGACCGCCGACATTAAGGCAAGTAGCGGGGATCGATTGTCCACCAAAGCATCTTAAACCATGTCGTGAATGCAATTAACAACAATGAAATTAAATAAACGATAGATCAAATTGCCATGCAAAAGATGTGCGGCTGGTAGGATTCGAACCTACGACCAAGGTTAACTAGACCTGCGCTCTAACCAACTGAGCTACGAGCCACTTACGCGACTCTGTCAATTGGCAGGATCAAACCCTCACCACCACACATCAGTTGTCAAGGCAATAATAATCAATGAATAAATAACATGTCACAATTGTGACCGCCGACATTAAGGCAAGTAGCGGGGATCGATTGTCCACCAAAGCATCTTAAACCATGTCGTGAATGCAATTAACAACAATGAAATTAAATAAACGATAGATCAAATTGCCATGCAAAAGATGTGCGGCTGGTAGGATTCGAACCTACGACCAAGGTTAACTAGACCTGCGCTCTAACCAACTGAGCTACGAGCCACTTACGCGACTCTGTCAATTGGCAGGATCAAACCCTCACCACCACACATCAGTTGTCAAGGCAATAATAATCAATGAATAAATAACATGTCACAATTGTGACCGCCGACATTAAGGCAAGTAGCGGGGATCGATTGTCCACCAAAGCATCTTAAACCATGTCGTGAATGCAATTAACAACAATGAAATTAAATAAACGATAGATCAAATTGCCATGCAAAAGATGTGCGGCTGGTAGGATTCGAACCTACGACCAAGGTTAACTAGACCTGAGCTCTAACCAACTGAGCTACGAGCCACTTACGCGACTCTGTCAATTGGCAGGATCAAACCCTCACCACCACACATCAGTTGTCAAGGCAATAATAATCAATGAATAAATAACATGTCACAATTGTGACCGCCGACATTAAGGCAAGTAGCGGGGATCGATTGTCCACCAAAGCATCTTAAACCATGTCGTGAATGCAATTAACAACAATGAAATTAAATAAACGATAGATCAAATTGCCATGCAAAAGATGTGCGGCTGGTAGGATTCGAACCTACGACCAAGGTTAACTAGACCTGCGCTCTAACCAACTGAGCTACGAGCCACTTACGCGACTCTGTCAATTGGCAGGATCAAACCCTCACCACCACACATCAGTTGTCAAGGCAATAATAATCAATGAATAAATAACATGTCACAATTGTGACCGCCGACATTAAGGCAAGTAGCGGGGATCGATTGTCACCAAAGCATCTTAAACCATGTCGTGAATGCAATTAACAACAATGAAATTAAATAAACGATAGATCAAATTGCCATGCAAAAGATGTGCGGCTGGTAGGATTCGAACCTACGACCAAGGTTAACTAGACCTGCGCTCTAACCAACTGAGCTACGAGCCACTTACGCGACTCTGTCAATTGGCAGGATCAAACCCTCACCACCACACATCAGTTGTCAAGGCAATAATAATCAATGAATAAATAACATGTCACAATTGTGACCGCCGACATTAAGGCAAGTAGCGGGGATCGATTGTCCACCAAAGCATCTTAAACCATGTCGTGAATGCAATTAACAACAATGAAATTAAATAAACGATAGATCAAATTGCCATGCAAAAGATGTGCGGCTGGTAGGATTCGAACCTACGACCAAGGTTAACTAGACCTGCGCTCTAACCAACTGAGCTACGAGCCACTTACGCGACTCTGTCAATTGGCAGGATCAAACCCTCACCACCACACATCAGTTGTCAAGGCAATAATAATCAATGAATAAATAACATGTCACAATTGTGACCGCCGACATTAAGGCAAGTAGCGGGGATCGATTGTCCACCAAAGCATCTTAAACCATGTCGTGAATGCAATTAACAACAATGAAATTAAATAAACGATAGATCAAATTGCCATGCAAAAGATGTGCGGCTGGTAGGATTCGAACCTACGACCAAGGTTAACTAGACCTGCGCTCTAACCAACTGAGCTACGAGGCCACTTACGCGACTCTGTCAATTGGCAGGATCAAACCCTCACCACCACACATCAGTTGTCAAGGCAATAATAATCAATGAATAAATAACATGTCACAATTGTGACCGCCGACATTAAGGCAAGTAGCGGGGATCGATTGTCCACCAAAGCATCTTAAACCATGTCGTGAATGCAATTAACAACAATGAAATTAAATAAACGATAGATCAAATTGCCATGCAAAAGATGTGCGGCTGGTAGGATTCGAACCTACGACCAAGGTTAACTAGACCTGCGCTCTAACCAACTGAGCTACGAGCCACTTACGCGACTCTGTCAATTGGCAGGATCAAACCCTCACCACCACACATCAGTTGTCAAGGCAATAATAATCAATGAATAAATAACATGTCACAATTGTGACCGCCGACATTAAGGCAAGTAGCGGGGATCGATTGTCCACCAAAGCATCTTAAACCATGTCGTGAATGCAATTAACAACAATGAAATTAAATAAACGATAGATCAAATTGCCATGCAAAAGATGTGCGGCTGGTAGGATTCGAACCTACGACCAAGGTTAACTAGACCTGCGCTCTAACCAACTGAGCTACGAGCCACTTACGCGACTCTGTCAATTGGCAGGATCAAACCCTCACCACCACACATCAGTTGTCAAGGCAATAATAATCAATGAATAAATAACATGTCACAATTGTGACCGCCGACATTAAGGCAAGTAGCGGGGATCGATTGTCCACCAAAGCATCTTAAACCATGTCGTGAATGCAATTAACAACAATGAAATTAAATAAACGATAGATCAAATTGCCATGCAAAAGATGTGCGGCTGGTAGGATTCGAACCTACGACCAAGGTTAACTAGACCTGCGCTCTAACCAACTGAGCTACGAGCCACTTACGCGACTCTGTCAATTGGCAGGATCAAACCCTCACCACCACACATCAGTTGTCAAGGCAATAATAATCAATGAATAAATAACATGTCACAATTGTGACCGCCGACATTAAGGCAAGTAGCGGGGATCGATTGTCCACCAAAGCATCTTAAACCATGTCGTGAATGCAATTAACAACAATGAAATTAAATAAACGATAGATCAAATTGCCATGCAAAAGATGTGCGGCTGGTAGGATTCGAACCTACGACCAAGGTTAACTAGACCTGCGCTCTAACCAACTGAGCTACGAGCCACTTACGCGACTCTGTCAATTGGCAGGATCAAACCCTCACCACCACACATCAGTTGTCAAGGCAATAATAATCAATGAATAAATAACATGTCACAATTGTGACCGCCGACATTAAGGCAAGTAGCGGGGATCGATTGTCCACCAAAGCATCTTAAACCATGTCGTGAATGCAATTAACAACAATGAAATTAAATAAACGATAGATCAAATTGCCATGCAAAAGATGTGCGGCTGGTAGGATTCGAACCTACGACCAAGGTTAACTAGACCTGCGCTCTAACCAACTGAGCTACGAGCCACTTACGCGACTCTGTCAATTGGCAGGATCAAACCCTCACCACCACACATCAGTTGTCAAGGCAATAATAATCAATGAATAAATAACATGTCACAATTGTGACCGCCGACATTAAGGCAAGTAGCGGGGATCGATTGTCCACCAAAGCATCTTAAACCATGTCGTGAATGCAATTAACAACAATGAAATTAAATAAACGATAGATCAAATTGCCATGCAAAAGATGTGCGGCTGGTAGGATTCGAACCTACGACCAAGGTTAACTAGACCTGCGCTCTAACCAACTGAGCTACGAGCCACTTACGCGACTCTGTCAATTGGCAGGATCAAACCCTCACCACCACACATCAGTTGTCAAGGCAATAATAATCAATGAATAAATAACATGTCACAATTGTGACCGCCGACATTAAGGCAAGTAGCGGGGATCGATTGTCCACCAAAGCATCTTAAACCATGTCGTGAATGCAATTAACAACAATGAAATTAAATAAACGATAGATCAAATTGCCATGCAAAAGATGTGCGGCTGGTAGGATTCGAACCTACGACCAAGGTTAACTAGACCTGCGCTCTAACCAACTGAGCTACGAGCCACTTACGCGACTCTGTCAATTGGCAGGATCAAACCCTCACCACCACACATCAGTTGTCAAGGCAATAATAATCAATGAATAAATAACATGTCACAATTGTGACCGCCGACATTAAGGCAAGTAGCGGGGATCGATTGTCCACCAAAGCATCTTAAACCATGTCGTGAATGCAATTAACAACAATGAAATTAAATAAACGATAGATCAAATTGCCATGCAAAAGATGTGCGGCTGGTAGGATTCGAACCTACGACCAAGGTTAACTAGACCTGCGCTCTAACCAACTGAGCTACGAGCCACTTACGCGACTCTGTCAATTGGCAGGATCAAACCCTCACCACCACACATCAGTTGTCAAGGCAATAATAATCAATGAATAAATAACATGTCACAATTGTGACCGCCGACATTAAGGCAAGTAGCGGGGATCGATTGTCCACCAAAGCATCTTAAACCATGTCGTGAATGCAATTAACAACAATGAAATTAAATAAACGATAGATCAAATTGCCATGCAAAAGATGTGCGGCTGGTAGGATTCGAACCTACGACCAAGGTTAACTAGACCTGCGCTCTAACCAACTGAGCTACGAGCCACTTACGCGACTCTGTCAATTGGCAGGATCAAACCCTCACCACCACACATCAGTTGTCAAGGCAATAATAATCAATGAATAAAAATAACATGTCACAATTGTGACCGCCGACATTAAGGCAAGTAGCGGGGATCGATTGTCCACCAAAGCATCTTAAACCATGTCGTGAATGCAATTAACAACAATGAAATTAAATAAACGATAGATCAAATTGCCATGCAAAAGATGTGCGGCTGGTAGGATTCGAACCTACGACCAAGGTTAACTAGACCTGCGCTCTAACCAACTGAGCTACGAGCCACTTACGCGACTCTGTCAATTGGCAGGATCAAACCCTCACCACCACACATCAGTTGTCAAGGCAATAATAATCAATGAATAAATAACATGTCACAATTGTGACCGCCGACATTAAGGCAAGTAGCGGGAATCGATTGTCCACCAAAGCATCTTAAACCATGTCGTGAATGCAATTAACAACAATGAAATTAAATAAACGATAGATCAAATTGCCATGCAAAAGATGTGCGGCTGGTAGGATTCGAACCTACGACCAAGGTTAACTAGACCTGCGCTCTAACCAACTGAGCTACGAGCCACTTACGCGACTCTGTCAATTGGCAGGATCAAACCCTCACCACCACACATCAGTTGTCAAGGCAATAATAATCAATGAATAAATAACATGTCACAATTGTGACCGCCGACATTAAGGCAAGTAGCGGGGATCGATTGTCCACCAAAGCATCTTAAACCATGTCGTGAATGCAATTAACAACAATGAAATTAAATAAACGATAGATCAAATTGCCATGCAAAAGATGTGCGGCTGGTAGGATTCGAACCTACGACCAAGGTTAACTAGACCTGCGCTCTAACCAACTGAGCTACGAGCCACTTACGCGACTCTGTCAATTGGCAGGATCAAACCCTCACCACCACACATCAGTTGTCAAGGCAATAATAATCAATGAATAAATAACATGTCACAATTGTGACCGCCGACATTAAGGCAAGTAGCGGGGATCGATTGTCCACCAAAGCATCTTAAACCATGTCGTGAATGCAATTAACAACAATGAAATTAAATAAACGATAGATCAAATTGCCATGCAAAAGATGTGCGGCTGGTAGGATTCGAACCTACGACCAAGGTTAACTAGACCTGCGCTCTAACCAACTGAGCTACGAGCCACTTACGCGACTCTGTCAATTGGCAGGATCAAACCCTCACCACCACACATCAGTTGTCAAGGCAATAATAATCAATGAATAAATAACATGTCACAATTGTGACCGCCGACATTAAGGCAAGTAGCGGGGATCGATTGTCCACCAAAGCATCTTAAACCATGTCGTGAATGCAATTAACAACAATGAAATTAAATAAACGATAGATCAAATTGCCATGCAAAAGATGTGCGGCTGGTAGGATTCGAACCTACGACCAAGGTTAACTAGACCTGCGCTCTAACCAACTGAGCTACGAGCCACTTACGCGACTCTGTCAATTGGCAGGATCAAACCCTCACCACCACACATCAGTTGTCAAGGCAATAATAATCAATGAATAAATAACATGTCACAATTGTGACCGCCGACATTAAGGCAAGTAGCGGGGATCGATTGTCCACCAAAGCATCTTAAACCATGTCGTGAATGCAATTAACAACAATGAAATTAAATAAACGATAGATCAAATTGCCATGCAAAAGATGTGCGGCTGGTAGGATTCGAACCTACGACCAAGGTTAACTAGACCTGCGCTCTAACCAACTGAGCTACGAGCCACTTACGCGACTCTGTCAATTGGCAGGATCAAACCCTCACCACCACACATCAGTTGTCAAGGCAATAATAATCAATGAATAAATAACATGTCACAATTGTGACCGCCGACATTAAGGCAAGTAGCGGGGATCGATTGTCCACCAAAGCATCTTAAACCATGTCGTGAATGCAATTAACAACAATGAAATTAAATAAACGATAGATCAAATTGCCATGCAAAAGATGTGCGGCTGGTAGGATTCGAACCTACGACCAAGGTTAACTAGACCTGCGCTCTAACCAACTGAGCTACGAGCCACTTACGCGACTCTGTCAATTGGCAGGATCAAACCCTCACCACCACACATCAGTTGTCAAGGCAATAATAATCAATGAATAAATAACATGTCACAATTGTGACCGCCGACATTAAGGCAAGTAGCGGGGATCGATTGTCCACCAAAGCATCTTAAACCATGTCGTGAATGCAATTAACAACAATGAAATTAAATAAACGATAGATCAAATTGCCATGCAAAAGATGTGCGGCTGGTAGGATTCGAACCTACGACCAAGGTTAACTAGACCTGCGCTCTAACCAACTGAGCTACGAGCCACTTACGCGACTCTGTCAATTGGCAGGATCAAACCCTCACCACCACACATCAGTTGTCAAGGCAATAATAATCAATGAATAAATAACATGTCACAATTGTGACCGCCGACATTAAGGCAAGTAGCGGGGATCGATTGTCCACCAAAGCATCTTAAACCATGTCGTGAATGCAATTAACAACAATGAAATTAAATAAACGATAGATCAAATTGCCAGGAATTGCAATGGAAGTGGTAGATCACCCCGAAGAATTTTTTAAAAGACATATGATAAAAATTGCTGAACGTCTTAATGCATTTAACCATCATGGTAGCAGTCTAGTGATTGAAGCGATTTCAGATATTCACATTCAACTTTCCATAAAGAAAAATTGAAAATGCAGTGGTACTTGATTGTAGCACAACCGGTTTTCGAGCTATGTCTGCTCACTCTCGAAGTATATTCCTTCTGTACATGCGTCTATTATTTAGAAAAGGCTAGCAAATTCATATCTTCAAAAAGACTTGCTATAGACATCAGTAACGGTGAAACTATGTGTTGTGATGTATGTAAGCGAAAGGATGGAAATGAAGAGCGCATCTTCAAGAGATGTAAGCACGCTTTTTGTCAACGCTGTTTCATACGTAATTGCATTCAACTTTGCAAATGTAACCACTGTGACATTGCTCATTTCGAGTGTCACTTATGCCGCAATAGTTAGTACCTATGCAAATGTGGTAAAGATAGGTTTTAGCAAAGACTAACACGGAAAATGGCGAAACGTAAAATGGCGAAACGTAAAAAGTCTTCAAAGTTTTCTTCAGCCATTCAAGCTCTCCAACGAATGAAAGCAAATCAGCGATACAATGCTATACGACATGCCAATGATAAATTCATTTGTGAAATTATTTCTCATGTCAGAAAGTTGAGGACGAAGAAATTAGCGCCAAAACAACGAAAGTTACTTAAGCGATATGCCACAAAATTGCGTTTCATCTCCAATCCTAAAGTCACCCTTCAAAGAAAGAGGAAAACTCTAACACAAAAGGGCGGTTTCCTTTCAGCAATACTTCCGATGTTAGCTCCTGTCGTGGGTAACCTATTGGGTAATATCTTTGGCTCTAAGCGTTAATTATGCAAATGTTGAGTCTCAAAGTAATAAAATGGATTTCAGACTTCAATGCGATAAAGTTCTGACTGTATCAGGTCCATCTCATGCAAGTAAAACTGTTTTCACGCTGAATTTATTGGATAAAAGAAGGGAGTTGTTTAGGGAACCTATCAATCGAGTGATTTGGTGTTATGGTATTTATCAACCGTCGTTGTTTCAGGAATTGCAAAGTCGCAACTTTATTCGACATGAAGGAATTATTGCAGTGGATAAACTTCAGTCTAATGATGTTGTTGTATTGGATGATTTATTAAAAGAAAGTAAGAATTCAAAAGATGTTACAGATATGTTCACTCGCGCAGCACATCATAAAAGGTGAGTAATGGGTAAAAGACCGTTCCAGGACACCATAAAATCAAAAAAATTAGTATCTTTAAAAACGACATAAATTCATAAATTTAGACCCTTTTTTCAGGTTTTTAAGACCTAAATTCATGAATTTGGTTCATTCAAAAAGTACCATTTTTTTCAAAAATGGTACTTTTAAAAACGACATAAATTCATGAATTTAGGTCTTAAAAACCCGAAAAAGGGTCTAAATTCATGAATTTGGGCGTTTTTAAAAATACCCAATTTTCAAATTTTTCAAAATCTCAAATTTGAGAATTACAATCGGGCGAAGCGCGAAGCCCTAGAACCTTCGGTTCGATTTTCACCCTTAAAATCATGACCGTTCCAGGACACCGAAAAATCAGAAAAGTTAAGAATCTCAAATTTGTGAATTACAATTTTTACCTTGAAAATCATGACCGTTCTAGGACACTGAAAACCCGGTCACCGAAAAAATCAGAAAAGTTAAGAATCTCAAATTTGTGAATTTTATCCATTTTTCAGGTTTTTAAAATATATCATGTGATTTGCGGGACATCTGAGATGTCTTCCAGGGCTTCACCGTTAAAAATATTTCTTTAAAAATGGAAGAAACAAAAGTGGAAGGAACTTCAGAAATGGATGAAACCGCAAGAATATATCCTTCATTATCATATGAAATGGATATTGCAAAACACAAAGATAGAGTACGTTATATGAAAGATAAGGAATCGCAATTATTACTTAGATTAGAACATTATAATAAATTAAGAAAGAGATGGAGTAAAGTTAAGAATGTAACACAAGGAATTGGCATATTCTTAACAATAAGTTTAGGTACTTTAACAATTGTTATATCTTCAGGTGTTTTAGTAATTCCAGTAGTTGCTACAGCTTTAACAGGTACGGGCGTTTTTGCAACTTCACTTGTTACAATGTTAGATAAATCTTTAATAACTAAGAAACGAAAATCATTAAAAACTAAGCATTTACATATTAAAGAAGTCTATGATTACTACACTACTACTTTCAAAGAGTATGTGATGATAATGTTATTACGTTAGATGAGATTGAAAAATTTGATCAAATAGCTAATGAAGTAAATCAAATATCATTTCAATCACAGACAGAAAAAGTTAATGATAAAAATAAAAAGGATGGTAAAATTTCTAGTGATGGTAAAATTTTTAGTGATGGTAAAACTTTTATTGATGATAAAATTTCTAATGAAGAAAATGATAAAATTTTTTTAGAAGAGCTAAAAACTTTATTAGACAAAACTTTATTAAACAAAACTTAATACGAGAAAATTTTAAATGTGAAAACTTTAAACGTGAAAACTTTAAACGAAAAGATGTCAAACAACAAAGCAATAAAAAAATAATTTGTTCAGTAAAATGTTTTTGCTGTATACCAATGTTACCACAAAATTCAAATATTATATTTTAAAAAAATAGACAAAATTAAAGCTGATAATAAAAAATAAAATATTAAAACATTATATTTGTATATTTTTATTTACTCGGTAAACAATTGTTCGATAACTCTTTCATGAATTTTTTTATCAATATTAATTGTGATAAATCCATAATCTTTTGACCAAGCATTATTACACGATTGTTTAAATTCATCTTTATCTCTTATACATAAATCTCTTAACAAATCACTTAAGTTTCTTGCATTTATTTCAAATAGTATAAATATATTTGCATTCTTTCTAATAACACTTCCATCTAATGAATACATACTTTGTGTCAAATAAAATACACTACAGTTATTATGTCTACCTCTTGTGAAATAATTTCTTTGAACTGACTGATTTCTGTCATTAACACAATCATCAAAAATTACACAATGTTTCATTGTTTATCTAGTTTACTAGGATCTTGCATATTACCACTATCATCTATTAATTGTATTTTTATATACTTATTTTTATTGGATTCAAACTAATTGTTTATTTTTTGCTGCTTCTTCACACCACAAATTTATTTCTTCTTCATATTCAGATTTTTCGTATTCTTCGAATAGAGAAGCAATTGCTGTTTTTGTAAGATTATTTTCAAATCCATATTTTAAAAATTGATAGACGGGTTGTTCTGCCGTTGTTGTATAAATTATAAGATTGTTATAATCCAAAAAATTTGGAGTCGTTAAAATTTTAAATAATAGATATGTTTTTCCACATCCTGATCTTCCGCAAATAACTGCTAAAACTTTATTAGATAATTTGGATGATGATTAAATTTAAGTTTTTTTTTATTTAAAGACATTTCATTCATTTTTAAAGTAATAAATTCATCCATTATTGAATTAGTGTTTTTAGAAACAAAAAAATAAAAATAAAATTTTAATTTAAGTTTATTTTTTTGTTTCTAATAATAAGATTAATAAGATTAATAAGATTAATAAGATTAATAAGATTAATAAGATTAATAATGAAAATGATAAAAAAAATTAAACTTTTCTATTGTAGCGTAAAAGTTTATACCTCTCGAACGGGAGTTTATACCTCCCGTACCAAAAGATCTATCATAATCTCTTCACCTCCAAAATTTATTTCTTGTCCTTTCTCATCAGTGATTCTAATGCCAATGTTGTTAATAGTTTTTCTTGTAATAGGAAAATATATTAATGTTTGTGGAATTACATTTAATCTATAACCAATGGGTACAGTAAAAGCTGGAAAACTGAATATTAAATTTGATAATTTACCATTTATATATCCTCCTTCAATAATGTCACAATGTACAACAATTGAATTTATTTCTGTTATTTTTGGAATCTTCTCACCTAAAT
>CAJQUW010010101.1:0-81344 GCA_907163375.1 Prostheceraeus crozeri
GGGCTGCGGCCGCGTGCTCGGCGCGCGCGAGCGCAGCCGCGCGCGGCCGGCTGCTGCGCGCACCGCTGGCCTGCGCTGCGCTGCGCTGTGTCGCCGTGCCGATACGTTGCTCGGGCGCGCGTTCGCCGCGCTGCGCTGCGGGGGCCTTGCAGACCGGCTGGGGGCTTGCGCGGGCTGCAGCTGTGTGGCCCGCGCTGCTGACTCTGCGCCGCCAGCTGCCCCCGCGTGCTGCGGCTTTCGGCGGTGCGCCCTGCGCTTGCGCCGTGCTTAAACTGCATATTGCAGGCGATCGCTGCGCTACGCTGTTGGCGGGTTGCTGCGTGTGCTATGGCTGCGGTCGCCGCCGGGCGAGCGGTGCTGTGCGGCGCGTAGGCCGCTGCCTTGGCCGCTGCGGCGCCGCGCCTGCCCTGCTGCGCGCGCCGCTGGTGCTGGCGCCGCTGCTAAGCTACCGAGTGGCGGCCGCGCTCGGCTGCGCGCAGGCGTCTTGCTGCTTTGGCGGATTTATCCGGCTGGCGGGCCGCGGGCGCGGGCGCAGAGGGCTGCTGGCGCGCGGCTGGCGTGTCGTGCCGCGTCTTTGCTTTTGCGGCCGCGCGGCCAGCGCGTGCGTGCTATGCCGCTTTAGGCTGGCCGCTGCTCGCTCGCGTGCGCGGGCCGCCCCGCGTTCGCCGCCTGCTCGGAGCGAGGCTCGAGTCGGGACGCGCAGCGCACGGTGGCCGCTGCATGCATGTGCGCTATCCGTCGCGCGCCGGCGTCGGCTGCGCGCGGGCTGGTCTTTGTGACGGTCCGCCGCGGCCTGCTACGCGGCTGCCCCCGCGGCGGCCTCGCCGGCTACTTGGCCCCGCTTGCCGATGCCGCCGGTGTGCGCGCCGGCTGCTGTGACGCTGGCCGGCTGGCTTTTGGCAGCAGGCGCGGCTGACGCTTGGCGATATGCTGCGGCCGCGCCCGACGGCCTAGTAGCAGCCGCCTACCTGCCGCCCTTGGCCTGCGCGCCGCCGCTGCTCTGCCGCGCGCGCGGCGGGGGCCGCCGCCTGCTCGCGTGTGGCTGCGCTGGCTCGCCGCGGCGGTGGGCAGTCGAGCGCCTAATGCTGCCCGCCGCGGCGCTGCCTAGATGGCCCGCTCGACGCAGGTTCTGGCGGCCGCGCTCGAGCTGCCCGCGCGCGCCGGTGTTGGCTCGCTGGTGCCCTTGCCTGCGCGGCTGCGCGCGGCTACAAGTAGTGCCTGCCATTGCTCTTGCGTGACGAGGCTATGCGATCGGGCCGCTGCGCCGGGAGCTTGGGCTGCCGCCTGTGCGCTCGTTGCTACGGCGGGCAGCACGCGCTTGGCACGCGCCGCAAGCCGCCCGTTGCGCTCCGCGGACGGCCCGCTGCGCGCTTACATCAGCCGCCTGCGCGTGTGCTGCGAAGGCCCTTTGTGCGCTGCGCCTCGCTCGCTAGTGCGATCGCGCGCGGCGCGCTTGCCCTGTGCTGTGCCGCATTTGCCCGTGTACGGGCGGCTCGCTAGCCCTGCTTGCCTGCCGGCGCTCGGTGCAGCGGGCGGCTCGTGGGCTTAGGCGGTGGCTCTGCGCGCTACAGGTACGCTAGCGGCTTGCGTGCCGGGGCGAGCGCGCGCGGCCGCCGCGGCTAGGCGCCGCCTGTTTGGCCCGGGGCTGGGAGCGGCCGCGCGGCGCCTGAGCTGTGCGGCGCCGCTGCTCGCTTGCGCGCTGCTGTGGCGGCTGCGCGCGGGCCTGCGCCGCGCTCGCGCGGGCGTTGCGCGCGCTCGCCGAAAGCTGCCTGCGGGCGTACGGGCAGCTGCCGCGGGCTGGCCGACGCCGCCTCGTTGGGTGCCGCTGCGGCCGCCGAGCGCCGCGCCGCGCTCGGTGGCCCTGCGCGGCGCCGCCGTGCCTCGCTTGCGCTGCCTGCCAGGCCGGCGCGGCCGCCGCGGCTAAGCTGCCGTGACCGGCGCTCCGCCGACCGGTTCGCTGCCTGCGCTGGCCGCTAGCGCCTCGGCGCGGCCAGGCGCGCGCCGCGAGGCCGAGCTGGCCCAGCGCTGGCTCTGCCGCTAGCGCCGGCTTTAGCGCGGCGCTGCTGACTGCTCGCCGGCCGGGCCTAGTGCGCGCGGGCGGGCCGGCGCCGCTGGCGATGCGGGCTGCTCGGCGCGCTGGTGTGTTGCGCTGCAGGCCCAGGTGGCGTGCTAGCCCTGTCGCGGGCCGCTGCGCGCCGTGCTTGCCGCGGGCCGGTCGGCTCGCGTGCTGCGCCGTTGCCGGCGCGCAAGCGGGCTGAGTGGCGAGTGCTTTGCGCCGCCGCGCCCTGCCGCTCGGTGCTCGTGCCTGCGCTGCGTCTGCGCCGCGCGGGGCCGTGTGCGGGCGCGGACGGCGCGGCCGCGCCTGCAGGCGTGCGGCGCTTGCGTCAGCTGCTGCGCTAGGGAGCGTTGAGCGCCGCGCCGCGCTTGGGTGCTGCTCGGCCTGCTTACGGCGCTGCTGGCTGCGCTGCGCGGCGGTGCGCTGCTAGGTGGCATGGGTGCTGCTAGGGCGCGCCTGCCGGGCGGCTACCAGTGCTACGCTTTGCGCTGGGTCCTGGCTAACCGGCGGCGCGCCTGCTAGGGCGACCTGGCTGCCTGGCCCGGGCTGCGCCACCCGGTTCGCTCGTGTTTGTGCAGCGGCGCCGCGCGTGCCCGCCGGCGCTGCTGGCTGCCGCGCGGACTCTGCTGGGCCTGCTTCGTCTGCGGCTGGCTGCTTGCGCTAGCCGCGCGCTGCACGCCGCGCTACTGCTGGGCTTGTGCGCGAGCTGCTACGCGTTGCGTGGCTCGGCTGCCGCCGGCTGCCTGAGCGATGCGCGCTCGCCGGCGCGCCGCCGCGCTACTGCTGAGCGCTGCGCGTCGTGCGGATCTGCCGCGCCGCGGCTCCGGTGGCGGGCGGATAGTCGGCGGGCTGCCGATGCGCCTGTGCGGCCGCATGGGCTGCTGGCGCTGCGCGTCGGCGCGCGGTTGGGCCGCCTGAGCGCGCGCCTTGCACGACGCTTGCCTGTGGCCCAGCCGGTGCAGGCTTGCGCGGCCCGCCTTGCTGAGGCGCCGCTCGCCTTCGGCGTGGCCGGGACGGTGCCTGTTGCTGCGCAAGCTTTATGCTTGCTTGCGCGCCAGGTGCCGCGAGCAGGCTGGCGGCGCCGCTCGCGCCGGCCGCTAAGCTGCCGGGCGTTAGGGCGCCGCCAGCATCGCCGCCGCCAGCTGCTGCGCTCGGCTCGGCGCGCGCGCCGCGCCGGCTGGCGCGCTGACGCGCTCGCTGCTTGCTGCCGAGCCGCGCGGCTGCGCCGCTCCGCGCCTGCGGGCACTGCGCTGGCGCCTGCTTAGCCGCCTGTCTGGCATGCCGGGCTGCCTCGTGCGCTACAGCCGCGCCTAGTAGGCGGCTTATGGGCATGCGGGGGGTGCGTTTGCCGGCGAGCGCTGGCTATGCAGGCCGTGCACTGGCTCGTCGCGCTGCTGACTGACTGTGCGCGCTGGCGCCGCGTGAGGCGGCGCGAGCGCAGCCTATGGCGCCGTTAGTGTTGGCCGCCGTTGCAGGAGCCGGCGGCTCCACGCTCGCCCGTGCCGATGGCCGCGGGCGGCTGGCCTGCCGCCAGCGTGCTGCGCGCTGCGGGCTGCGGCTGCGCCCTGGCCCTTGGCCTGCCGCGCTTGTGCCGCTTTTTTGCCCGCTCGCGCGCCCCCGCTGCGCGCCGCCGGCGGCGCCGCTGCGCCGCACGCTAGACGGGGGGCCGCTCGCTTCCCGGCTGCCCGCTCGATCAGCCTGCCGCGCTGCCTGCCGGCTCGCCGGTTGCGCGCAGCTGGCGCGAGTCAGGGGCCGCGAGCGGCTGTCTGGAGCTGCGCCGGGCCCGGCCGCTTGCGCTGCCTGCGCGCCCCGCCCTGCGCGCCTTAGCTCGGGCCGCTTCGCCGCGGGCGGCGCGCGCGGCTCGCCCGGCCGCGCGTGCGCGCTAGCGCCGCCCGCTAGTGCGCGGCAGGCCGCTGGGTGTGCGGCGTTGGTTGCTTTCGGTGGCTTGCGCCCTTGGCTGGCGCTCGGCTTGCTTGCGTGCTTCGGCTCTGCCGCTTGCCGCCGTGCGCGCCCGGCTCGCCGCGCGGGGCCGGCTGCGCTGCCTGGCTATGCGCCGCCGGCGGCTTTGACTGCTGCCTGGCGGGGCTATGCTCGCCTGGCCGGCTGCCGCGCTGCGGTCGCAGTTTGCAGCGGCGGCTGCCGCTAGCTTGACGCTGATCGCCCTTGCCGCGCTACGTGGCCATTGGCGCTGCGCGCGCCCTGCGCCCGGCCTGCTTCGGCTTCGCGCGCACGCACGCGCCGTTAGGCGCCGCCGCGTTGCGGGCTCCGCTGCCGCGCATTGCGCGGGCGGCGGCTGCGCCCGGCGCTTTTGCCGCCGCGGCGGCTGGCTTGGGCGCGATTGCTCAGCTTGCGCGCTGGGCTGCGCCGGCGGCGCGCGACCGTATGTTTTGCCCGGCAGCTGGCGTACCGCGTTGCGCGGCCGTGTGCCGGCTACGCTCTTGCGCCCTGGCGCTGCTTGCGGTGCGTGCCGCTGCGGGCGCTGTTTGCGCGCGCTGCCGCCGCGTTGCCTGCGGCCGGCTCGGCCGTGGCGCTGCGGCGCGCGCGGCCTTTGCCTGGCTAGGGCTGCCGCGCGTGCCTGTCGCGGCGTTGTGACGCCGCTTGCGCTGCCTGCGTGCGCCCGCTGCGCGCCCGCCCCCCGTTGTGCCACGCCGCGACGCGCTGGCCTGCCTGGCCGCTGCCTGGGCGCGGTGCCTCGACTGCGGGCGCGCGCGCGCCCGGCTGCGCGGCTTGCCGCGCTTGGGGCGGCGCGCGGCTTGGCGGCGCGTGCTCGCCGCGCTGCGTCGACGCGCAGCGCTGTCGGCGGCTTGCCAGCGCGTTGCGGCGGCTGGACGGCGGCGCGCTCTCTAGGTCGCGGGCCAGCTTTGCGCGAGCGGCTAGGCCGCTGCTTGCGGGCGCAGCGGTGTCTCTGCCGCGTGGCCGCTAGCTTGCGGGCATGGGCCGGCGCTGGCCGCGCCGCGGGGCCTGTGCTGCTCTAGCGCTTGGCGGCGGCGGCTGCGGTGGCCGCCCGGGCGCCTACGGGTGCGGCGGCCGCCGCCTTGTTTCGCCGCGCGCGCCCCGCGGCGGATGTCGTGGCGCGGCTGCTGGCCTCGGCTTGCGGCCTGCTTGGGCGGCGCCGACCGGCTGTGCGCGCCTCGGCTGCCGCCCGGCGCGGGGTGCGCTGCGCGAGGCCGCTGCGCCGCGCCGCGTGCCGCTGAGCAGCGGCCCGCGCGCCAGCGGCCGCTGGCATGGCTCGCCGCTGCGGCTGCTCGGCGCCGCCTTCGCCGCTCGATTTGCCCGCGCTTTGGCCGTGGAGTGCTTTGCCAGCCGCAGGCGCAGCCGTCCTTGGTGCTGCTTGTTGCGTGGCGTGCGGCTCTGCTTGCGCTGGGCGGCTGCGCGCTGCGCTGTATCGTGCCTTTTCCGCCCGGTGAGGTCTGGCTCCTGCTGCGCCGCCAGCCGGCTCGAGCTCGGCTTGTGCGGCGCTCTGCGCAGCGCGTCGCGGCTGATGCCCCGGCCTGCTTGTTGCTACTGCCCTGGGTCGCAGCGGGAGGCGCCGCGCGCCTGGCGTGCGGCCCGCTGGGGCCTTGGCTACGCTGCGCATGCTCGACGCGCTCAGGAGCGCCGCTGGGCCGGCCTTGCAGGGCGGGCCTCGCGGCATGGCGCACGCTGCCGGCCGCGCGCAGCTGCTGCCGCCGGCCGGCCCGGGCCGCTCGGGTGGCGGTGCTGGCAGGCTTGCTGCGCGCGCTGACCGCTTGACGGGCGCCGCCGCCTTGCGGCCCGCTTTGCGCGCGCGGATTTGCAGCCGTGCCTGCGGTGCTAGCGCTGGCGCGCGGCGCGCACGGCGTGCCGGCTGCTTTGTGGCGGCCGGCTATGGACGCTGCGGCAGGCGCCGCCAGCCGCGGGGCCTTGCTTCCGCCTGCGCTATGCCGGTGCGGCGTGGGCGCGTTTTGCCGGCTTGCGGGCGGGCGCGCATACGCGGCTTCGCGGCCGCTGCGCCGCGCGCTGCGGGCTACCTTTGCATGCGCGCGCTGGCGGGCGCGCGCGCCAGCTGCGCAGCGCCTCGCTGGGTGCAGCCTCTGCGCCCGCAACTGCCGGGAGTCTGCACTGGCGCGGCACGCGGCCGGGAACGCGGTGCGCCGCCCTCGCCTCGTTGCGCGCCTTCGTAGCGCGGCGAGTGCGCGGTGCGTTGCCGGGGCGAGCGGGCGTGGGGTGTCGGCGCGGCTGCTTGAGCCGGCGCTTGCTGTTCGCCCGCCGGGGGCGCGCGTTGCGCGCCGTGCAGCGCGCTCGCTGCTGCTTGCGGCCGCGCTCTGCGTGGCGCTGCCTGCCTCTGTGCGCTTCTGCGGGCCGACGCCGCCGGCTCGGCGCTTCTGCCGCGATCCTGCCGCGCGCTTTGCGGCTCGCTGCGCGCTTTTTTTTTTTAGCCGCTTAGCTCGGCCGCTTCGGGCGCGGCGCGCCGGCCGCTGCGCGCTGGGTTGGCTCGCCGAGCGGTAGCTGCTTCAACCGGCGTGGCCTCGCCGGCGCGCCTGCGTGCGGCGTGCGCTGCGGCCGCGCGCGCGCTGCTGTGCTTGGACGCGCGCGCTGCCGGCCGCGAGCGGCGGGCTACGGCGGCGTGGTTGGCGCCGGGGCTCGGCGGCGCGCGGCTGCTGGCTAGCGCTTGCTGGCGCGTGCGCCTGCGGGCCGCCTAAGCCGAGCGCGCGCCGCGAGCCTAGCGGCGCCGGCCCGCGGCGCCCGCGTATGCCGCTCTTGCGCGTTGCGCGGGTGGCGCAGCTGCGCGGGCTGCTTGCGCCGTGGTGGGCCTCGCCTGCGTGGTGCGCGGGGGAGCCGCGGCGCGCGCCGGCGAGCGCTGCGGTGTCCTGCCTACAGCCGCCCAGCGCCTGCTCGCTGCCTGGCCGCTGTGGCTGTTCGCGCCGCATGCGTGCGGGCCCGCGGTGCCCGCGCCTGCCGGCTTTGGGCTTGTGTCCTGCGCCGCCGCAGCGCTCGTCGCTGCCCTACGCCGCCGCGGCAGGGCGGCCTGGCTCGCTATTGGCGCGCTGGGAAGCCTTGCTCGCGGCGCCTCGCGCTCTGTGCGCTATGCTGCTGCCCGCGAGGCGCTAGCCCGCGCTACGCTAGCCGCTGCATTGCGGGGCTTGCGTTTGCGTGGCGGGCTGCCGCCGCTTTGCTGGCGCCATTTGCCTGGTGCCCGGCTGCTCGCCGCCTGGCCGCCGGCGCTGCGCGGGCTACCGCGCCGTGCGCTGGGGCGCCCTGATGTCGCCTGCGCCGCGGTGCGCGGCGCCGGCGTTGCCTGCTCGCAGCTGTGTGCCGACCGGCTGTGCTGCTCATGTGCTTGAGCGCGGGCGCCTGGGCTGCTACGCCTGCCCCGCTTGTTGGTCGCTTGCTTTTGCTGGAGCGGCGGCTGCTGCGCGAGCGCGCCCGCCGCTGGCCTGCCTTGCGCGCCTGCGGCGTGCTAGCCCCTTGCTTGGCGCCTGGTTTGCCCTGCTGCTAGCGCCGCAGCTGCCGCCCGCGTGCGTGCTGGTTGGGGAGCCGCGCTGGGGCTTCTGCTGAGGCGGCTTGCCTGCCTGGCGTTGCCGCTGCCAGGCTATGCTCGCGCGTTAAGCGATGCCTGTTGATGCGTGCGCGTGCTGTGCGCTGCGGCCGCCAGCCTGCTATTGCTGCGGCGGGCTCTGCGGCCTGGCTGCCGGCGCGCCGCCTAGTGCTTGAGGGCCGGCCTGCAAGACGCGGCACCTGGCCCAGCCCGGCGCGCTGCGCGCGCTTCCTGCGGGCTGCGTTGGAGCGGCCGCCGCTTGCTGGCGCCAGCCGCCGCGCGCCGCCTGCTCGGCTCCAGGCGCCCTGCGCGCGCTGCTGCTGCGGCGTTGCTGCCCTGCTAACTTGCGCGCCGACGGAGCGTCGCTCGCCGCCGCTGGCGGCGCCCTGCTGGGTGCACCCGGCTGGTGCTGCATCTGCCTTTGCGCCGCTGCTTGTGGCAGGCTTTTGCGCGCGCGCGCGCGCTCGCTGGCCGCCTGTCGCGAGCCTGAGCGGCCAGGGCCGGTGGCTGGCCGCTGTGCCGCGCTTTAGCTCGTGCCGTTCTGCTTGGGGCGCGCCGCACGCGCGGGGCTGCCGTGCTGCGCGGCCGCCGCTGTGATGCCGCCATGAGGCCTGGTGCTGGCCGCCCCGTGCGCTAGCCTGCGCTGCGCACTGGCCTTGCGCGTTTTGGCTGCGCGAAGGCGCCTCGGGCCGGCGCGTGCGGGCTTGCGTGCGGCGCTGCTAGTGGGGCGCGGCGAGCCTGCTCCTGGCGCGCCGCTTGCGCCGTTGCGTTAGCCGCCGCCGGCTCTGCGCTTTCTCGCGCTGTTGCAGGGCGCTGGAGGCCGCCCGGCGCTCGGCCAGCTGCCAGCGCTACACCGCGCGCGCGCGCCTTGCGCGCTCGGCCGGCCGCCGCCGGCCTTGCGCGGCCTCGTTGGGCCGCTGCTGGGCCGGCTGCCGCGCCGGGCTGGCGCGCGCTAGCGCTGCTGCGCCCGGCGCCCGGTCTGCGAGGCTGGCGGGCTGCGATGCTCAGCAGGGGCTAGAGTTTGCGGCGCCCTCAGGGACAGCTCGCCGGCGTGCGTGCGCCCCGGCGGTGCGCGCGCATGGCTCTGCTGCGCTGCTGGCCTGCCTCGGGGGGTGACTCTCGGCGCGGTTGCTCGCGGGTGAGGCTTGGTGCTAGGCCTGGCGCGCCTGCGCTGCGCGCTCGCGCCGCGCCGCTGACCGCGGCTGCCCGCGCTCTGCACCCGCGGGCCGCTGCGCGCCGCTTGCTTGCGGGGAGGCACTTGCCGCTTGCCGCCCGGCTACGTGCGCTACGCGGTGCCGTGGCCGCGGCCGCCGGCCGGCCCATTAGTTGCTATGGCTTGTGCAACGCTCGGCGGTTGGGCCGCGCTGCGCTCTTGCGCCGCCGCGCGGCCCGCGCGCACTTGTGGCGCTTGCTAGTGGGGCAGCCGTGAGTCGAGGCGCGCCGGGCCGAGTGGCTTGCGCGGCTGCGGGCTACTGCGAGCCGCCGCTTTGGCGGCGCCCGCTTGCCGCTGCGCCGCGGCGCCACATCTAGCCCTGCGCGCTTGCTGCGCGTAGGGCAGCCCCTGCTTGCCTGTGCCGCGAGGGCCTCGCTGCCTGCTAGATAGTGATGCGGGCTGGCGCCGCGCGGCGGCGCTAACTGCGGGAGCGCCGAGCGGCGCGTGCGCCTGCTCTACGCTACGCTTAGCGCGGCTGCCGTGTAGCTTCGCTGCCCCTTTCTGCCTCCGGGTTGCCAGCGTGCTGCGCCGTGCGCGACTGCCCGGCCGCTTCAGGTGCCGGCGGCGTGCTAAGCGCCTGCTCGCGCCGAGCTGTTGCGCGACCGCGTGCTGGGGCCGGCCCGATTGCCGCCCGCTTCTGCGACGCGGCCGGCAAATGCGGGCTGCGCAGCATGACGTGCGGGTTTGCGCGCTGCGGCCGCGCGCTGCGCAACTCGCCCAGCCTAGGCCAAGGCTGCTGCGGTGTGGCCTTAGCTTGTTGTGCGCTACGCGGCGTGCCGCCGGGGCGTAAGCCGCCTACTGCCGCTTCGGCCTTGCGCGATGCGCGGCCGCGGCGGCTTCAGCGCCGGTGCTCTGCTAGCCGCCCGCCGGGCCGCTTGTTGCAGCCGGGCTGGTGGCGTGGCCGGGCTAATGCGCGCGCCCGCGCGTTAGCCTGTGGGCGTGCGGCTGGCTCGCCCTGCTCTAGCGCCGTGCGGAGCTGTGCGCCGCGGCGTCTAGGGCCGGCGCGCGGCTGGTGACGGCGAGAGGTCCTTGCGCGGGCGCCTAGGCCGGCGCTGCCCTGCGGGCTTGGCGCGCTCGCCAGGCCGCGCGCGGCGTGCCGTGACTTTTGGTGGGCTGTCTGTGGGAGACCTGGCTGCGCAGCTTGACAGGGTGCGCCAGCTAGCGGGCGCCTAGTGGCGGTGGTGGCCGCTGCGTCTGTGCATTGCCGCGCTTGCGCAGCGTCGTACCATTGCGTCCCGCGGGCGCTCGCGCGGGGCGCAGCGCGGCCCGCTCCGGCCACGGGCGCGGCGGGCCGCGCACTTCGCCTCGCACCTAGCGCTATCGGGCAGCCTGTGCGCGGCGCCGCGCGCGTTGCGGCTGCCCGGCCGCTAGTCGCGCCTTGCGCGCCGCTGCTACTGCCCGTTCTGCGCCGTTCGCGTACGCTGGCGCCATGTTTGCGCCCGCGCTCCTTGCGCCGGCCGGCGCGCTTCGCGTAGTGCGCGCTTGGGCGCAAGGCGCTAAGCGCCTTGGCCGCCGCGTGCGCTCTGCGCTGGGGCGGGCGGGCTGTGCGCTGGCTAAGTAGGCGGGGCTGTGCTCGCGCTGGGCCGCTGGCGAAGGCAATGCTTGCGCGGCGCGCGGTGCGCGCCTGCTCGGCTCGCCGCGCGGCAGGGCGCGGCGCTGGCGCTTGGCTGCGCTGCCGCGTGGCCCTGGAGCGCGCTCGTAGCCCCGCGCCCGCTGCTGCGAGCCAGCTATAGGCGCGGCCGCAGCTGCGGTGTGCTCGCGCTCCGCGGCTGAGGATAGCCGCGGTTGTGCCACGCTGGCTGGGCCGCTTGCTCCGGGGCGGCCGCCCTCAGACGGCGCGCCGCGCCGGCCGCTGCACCGCGCTAGCGCACGGTGCATGTGCTTTTGCTACGCAGCCTTGCCTCGCCGAGGGCGTGCGAGCTTGCGCGGCCTGGCTGCTGCCGGAGAGCCCATGCCGCTGCGCCGCCCTGCCGGCCGGCGGCGCCGCGCCCGGGGCGCAGTCGTGCTGCACGGGAGGCCCGCGCGCCAGCTGCGCGGCCTGCGCTTGCGCCGCGGTTGACTCGCGCGTGTTGTCCGCGTGCGGCGCTGAAGGTTTGCGCGGCGCGCCGGACTGCTGCCTGCTGGGGCGCCATGGCCGCTCGGCTTCGTGGGCGGCTGCGCGTGGGCGGGGCGCTTGCGGCGGCGGGCTAGTGCTGTGCTTCGCGTGCGCGCTGCTTGCTGCAGTGGCGCGGCTGCTCCGGCCCTGCTGGCTGCGGCGAGCCCTGCTGGTGCGCCGCCGGGGCCGGCGGCCTAGCGGGGCCGCCGCTCGCTGCGCTTGCCGCGGGGCCGTAGCCCGGCCGAAGCTCGCAGTGGCCTGCTTTTGCTTGCGCCCGCTTTGCGGGCTCGGCTGGCTGCGCGCCGCTTTTGTTGCACCTGCGCGGGCTGCTGCTACAGCCTGCCCGGCGCGCCGCCTGGGGTGTGCTGCGCGCTGCGGCTCTGCCGCGCTGCGGCGCGCGAGGCCGCGCCCGGCATTCGCTGCGGCCGCCGCGCTAGCCTGCGCTGCTGCCTTGGCTTCGCTGCCGCTCTGCGTAGGCGCGCTTGCGGCTTGTGCCGCCCGCCGTGCCGGCCGCCGGCCTGGCTGCCTGCGGACCTAGAGGTGTGGCCCGGCTGCGGCTTGCTAGCCTAGAGCTCGTTGCTGCTTGCTGGCCAGCCGCTCGCGCTTGTGCCGCTTAGCTGCAAGCGCTCGGCCCGCGCTGCGGGGCGTCTGCAAGCCGTAGCTGCGCCCCTGCGGCTGGCCGGCCGGGCCGCCGGCCGCGCCTTTCGCCTCGAAGCGATTGCCTGCCGCGCTAGCCCGCGGGCCGCACGCGGCGCCCGGCCTTTGCGCGCGGCCGCGCGCTTGTGCCGGCCGGCCCGGCCCGCGCGTGCGCGGGCGCCCATGTCGCTACTCACCAAAACATCCCAAATTCTAACTCTGTCGTTTTTTCGAAAAATGTTGAAAATTTTTTCTCTCCGATTGACTTGAAACTCACTCTACAGATAAAGAATTTCACGCTGATTCCAAATCTGAAATCCGTTTTCCAATCCGATGCTTCGTTTTGAAGCTACAGCCCAAAACGTCCCAAATTCTAACTCTGTCGTTTTTCACCAATGTCCCAATATCTTAAATGGCGTCTCACATCTAAACGAAGACAGATAGGAACAAGCCGATTCTTTCACTGAATTTGTCTCACTCTTAGCTTTCAAACGAGCTATCGCACGACAAAATCCGTCCACTGGAAGCCAAAATCGAAGCAAGCTGTCCAGAGGGGGGGACTTCAGCCGAAAATTTTTTCTCTCCGATTTCGCTGGAAACATCCTTCCTAACCCAAAATTTCACGTAGATTCCGAATCTGGCCTCCGTTTTCTCATCCGTTGCTTCGTTTGGGCGCTACACACCAAAACGTCCCAAATTCTAACTCTGTTAAAATTTTGAAGAAAAATTTTTTCTCGCCAATTGCCTTGAAACTCACCCTACCGATGCAGAATTTTACGCTGAATCCGAATCTGGCAGCCATTTCACCATCCACGACAACCTAGACGGTCGCCCACGTCAACCTAGACGGTCGCCCACGTCAACCTAGGCGGTCGGCCACGTCAACCTAGGCGGTCGGTCACGTCAACCCATACGAGACCAACACATCCGAGTCTCACACTCTGTCGTTCCAGAGGGGGGGGGAGTCAGCGAACATGTTGTGAACCCACCTGGCCGGCACACCACGACAGACTCTGTCGTTCCAGAGGGGGGGGGACTCAGACCCGAAGCACCACGGCGGCCGACCACGACACTCTGCCGTTCCAGAGGGGGGGGGGGGCGCCGGTCGAGTGTTTGTCATTTGCTTACTACTCATAAGGAGTATAAAAGGCAGCACAAAAATATTTCATCTATTATGGTAGATATTAACGGTTCTAATAAAAATATTGTAGTAGCATCATAAAAGTTATCCCTCAAAATATATTTCTATTCTATACTTTCGACTTCATTATGGTGTTTTGATAATGGGATCGGCCTTTAAGCGAAGTATCTTGGCAATTTTATCTGTCATTAAATTGGTTGCTACAAATGCCTGTCTTTCATAATATCATTACTGTGATCACAAGCATCCTTTCTCAACTAAATCGTGATTGATGAAATCAGAAGACCAAAGTGTATACAGTGATGATTTGGTCGAACACATAGGATAATATGCACAGTGGATGCATGTCGCTATCTAATAGCAAAAAGTGGCTTTTTTAAGAACGCTTGTTGCTTCATTTTTGCACCAGTTATCAAACTTGCGAAGGTCCGAAGATCAAGAGAAAATGTCACTTGGTATCATGGGTAGGATAAAGGGGACAGAAGCTGATCTAACCAGTCAGTAAAACACATACAAATGTGACAGTATCGATACAAAGACTGATCCCTGAGACAAACCACCTACAGCAGCTTCTTCATCAGAAAGTACAGTATTAATGAGGATTATACAGATAAGGATTTCATAAGAGCAGATGACTCCTGAAATGATAATTTTGGAGAGTTTATGAAGAGCTAATTTGGAACAAAAGTGAAGTTACTGAATGATTTCTCAAGCAATTTGGATGACATGAAGTTCCTAACAATGGCACATCTTTATCTTAACAACAAGAAATTGAAATTAATGGATAATATACGGTCGTAATGCCTAGATGACATGATCGAAGAAACAATCAAAGTGGGGAGTTGAGGAATTTTAAACAATTTTTAAAACATCGCGACAGAGCTAACTAATACTCAACAGCAATAGATAAATTCGAAATAGGTCTACTAGAAGACTTAAGTCGAGAAATATTATTTTTGAGTGCAAAATGGCCGTCATTTTTTCTGTGCTGATTGAAAAAGGTTTGAGTAATTAAAATTCATAAAGGCATTTAAAGAAAACAAAGAAAGTAGGTCAATTAGTAGCCACTGAGGCTAATCACTGCCTTAGTTGTCGCATGCGATACGAAAAAAGAAATACAACTTAGCCGTGGTTAACATAATAGGCTAAATTCAATATCAAGCTTTACGAAGAATGATAGAAGCACATGTCCCCAGAGCCCTTAGGCCTACTACAGGCTACATTTATGATTGCAGTTTAGCTTAATAGACAGCAAAATATAACACTGATTGAAATTTCTACATTTTTTTATTGACGTCTTCGCCACTTCATCTGCAGAAAATTGACAGCTTTAGTTGCAAAAAACAGATATTTTAGATTTTTGAAAAAAGCGTTCATCTTGAGGAACGCTAGAAACAATTCTAATTTGATGAAAATTTTCATGAGAACTAACAATGACATAGATAACAGGGACACAACGCGAGTGGATGGATAAAACGAAAGAGAGAGAATCTCTTCAAATAGTCATGGTAAACCTTTTTGGATAGTTTTGAGACCAGAAAGAAAATATTTTCAGACAGTCATCTACACGATTATTTTATGGTGGGCAACGGTGAATGCAGTGGAATGTGTCTATCTTTGAATTCATTCAATTTTTGTTACATTTTCCTAATGCATTTTAAATTTTGTTGTGTCAACTATGTTTGTACCCAACTTGAAAGTAAAACTTGAGTCTTTGGAAATAAAGTCTTGAGGGAGGGAGGGAGGGAGAGAGAGCCTGGCTCCACCAAAAATAAAAACTGTGATTTTCTAATAAACTCCTAAACTTCGAATTTTCTTCAGTCCTCGAAATTTTCTTCTGTGTTCGAAAGAAAGTGAAGTGGACTTTAAAGTAACAGTGAGAATTATGTCAAAGTTGCACCTCAATTACTATTTCAGTCTTGCTGTGAATCAACGCCTCACACATGACTATATATTCATCTCCTGCCTTTCAACACTACCTGTATCAAAAAAGCAGTTATTGTAGCTCTTTGACATTTCATTGATAGCATCGGGTGACAGCAGTAACGGAAGCTTCTCACGCATTAGGTAAAGGATTTTGCTCTGATACAACTTCTCTTCCCCCAATTGCTGCTCCTATTCTGATGCTAGCGATCGTGGAACATCCCATTCAATTCAGAACCACCATCACAACAGACAAACCATTTCTTCAAAACCTTAGTAATGGGGAATTCATTGAAATTGACAGCAGGATTGCCTCTTCCGTTTTCCTCCTCATCATAGCAATCTTAAGTAAACCAATTGCCATTTAACTATCGCCATATTCTGGTCTAAGGTTCAACTATTTCCCATATTTTTGATATTACGTACAAGATATTGCGCATGAAATTAAAATATATTTCTCAGGTCATGTTTTTCAATCTTTAACTCGCATACCGCCCAAGACACTGAGACATACTAGAAGTGGGACATCCTTCCTGCTCTAGCAATTCTGACAAAGTTTTGACTAACAATCCTTCAAGTGAGAGTTGACCTTCCCAGACGACCAGTGTCGAACTAGGGACCTTATAAAAAAGCTGACATCGTTGAGGTAGGTTTATCGACTGAGCTGCCGCATCACTCAAAGTTCCATCAAAGTGGACAAGTGTGTCCGCTAGTACATATTACGTTTAGCTTAACTTGTGTATATTTTCATATTCAATGCAAAGAAAATTTCTTGATAGTGTCATTGTCATATTTGACTGGATTTTTAGTCACTCACCATTACGTACACCGCAATCAACAATCTTGCGAAGAGCGATTTTATGAATGTCCGTAATAATACCTTATTGTATTGATTAGAGGTGCACCAGATATCAAAAATCCGGCGAAAACTCTGCCGGATTTCTACTATATGAAAAGCTTATGTTTTGTGTGGCACTGTCGTTTACAGCTCTTCTATTGAGCATAGTAATTTTGCTAGCAGCAAGATTGTAATGATAAATTTAATACTTTGACCACAATCTGATGCTCCGACCGAATGCTATGGATTGCTAATATGCCTTTTGGACAAGCAGGTGACAGCGACAGCACGTCGTATAATATGCAAACTGCTATCTCAGGGTAATTAATTGAGCAAATGAATCGATCTCATCACTTCAACATTTTTGTCAAAATTCTATAGTTACCAAATCAACATGTTTTCGACTTTGCAATTCGAATTACCGTCAGAAAAAAATGGTTGTTCGGCATAAGGTTCTTCAGGTGCCGAGGATGATTCTCAGATTAATGTACCTGTGTACACATATTCCTGCAGGCACTACGAACTGGTTCTAGGCTACAGAGAGGTTTATCACGAAATTTCTCAATCGAAATTTTTGCATACTCAAACTTCCGAATTTTTATTTTTCACAACAAGAATTGTGCGTATAATTCATACTATGACATGCATGTATATCTATCATATATGAAAAAGGCAAATAGATACAAGAACATGGGGTTTAATGGCTGGTAAAAGTAAGTTTGATAAGAAGAATTCAAAATGAGCCATATTAATCCGAAACGTTATACGTTTCAGTAGCAAAGTGGCTATTGTACATTACGCTGTGCTAAAGCGGACTCAGCATGAAAGTAACATTGATTTTGAAAATAGACGAACCAGTAGTTTAAAATATACACTCTCGAGATTTCGCTGTATTCCCACCTTGTGCATTATGATTTCGCAAGTGCGAAAGAATGTAGTCTGATTAACATGGATCTCATCAGGTTGCATGGATAGATTGCCAGTGTTCATTGGCTTACCGTGAAGCTGAGAAAAGTGGGAAATGATGAGTTAGTTACGGCTTAGGCATCGCTAAATGAAAGTCAATTCCGATGGCACCAGTACTTAATAAAGCCGCTCATTGTTTAACAGAAATATACAGCAACGTTTCTGCAGCATGTAGCCCTAATTGGCTTTACGAATTTAAATGTGGCTGCGGTCGGATTTCAATTTTTCAAATTCGGTGCATCCTTAGTCTTGATAAAAATCGAAAATTCTGTAGCAGGAAATTTGAACACAACGCTCTCAGAAATATCTGTGTGACTTATTCAGGAAAATGAAGGTATATCTACAGAAATCTATTGGGAATGAATAACCTACATCCTATAGCGACACTTCCAATGAATCTGTAGCTGCAGATGGACACAAGCCGAAATTTTCGGGCCGGCCCGGCGGTCGGCAATCTTCAGGCAGGACGCCAGAAGCAGACCGACCATGATCCCACCTCAGGTCGGTTTCAAACCAATATCAATTCATAAAGTAAAAATGCTGATGAGGCTAATCTTTCAAAATTATTAATCATAGACCTACAGGATCTTATAAAAATTATTTAGGCCTAACTATGCTTGTGCTCAAATCTTCTGCATGGAATAGCATTTTTCATTTGTAGGCTTCCCAAGCGCGTTCCTCAGGTGAGAAGTCAGTGATGATGTTTATGAGTAACTCTTTGTTGGCTCTTGTAGTCCTGATTTTTGCCTCTCCGCAAATTAGTGCGATAAGTATACGGTTACGGTTAGCCAAATTCACCACAACGCTAATTGCAAAGCAATCTCGAATACCCGATTATTGCAATTTTGCTGAAAAGCTTTTTATTAGTCTCAAACAGAGATTATCCACGATAAATCCAAATCTTAGACAATAAGAAAAGCGAGAGAATGCCGTTATGTATTTTTTCAAATTTTGATGTTGATGATATTCTGCAACATGTATCTTCGTCTAAATTTCTCATTGCTTGAAGTAATAAAAGGTGACCGGTGACCGGTTTCCATCTCTGACCGTGATAGCTGCTATTCACATGTCTAACAATATCATTTGAGTAACTAGCTTCCCATCATGAGAAATACGCCACTCGTTATTATCAAGACATATTTGATCAGGGAAAAGTTTCATGAAGCACGCACAAAACTGTGTGAGCGACTGACATGATGGCATGTGAACACATGCACTTCTTGAAGAGGCAGTTAGGTTGGAGCACACTTTCACGTATTACAATAATGCGTCTACCACAAAAATCGGTCTCCCGTCTGATGAAGACCGATCGTCTCTTTATCAGACTTTGTGAAAGGTAGGATTCTCTGCATTTTCTCCTACCAGAGAAGTTTCTTCTGTCTCATCAGGATGATGAGGACAAAAATTACTCCGTTCAACCCCGAGTTGTTTCTGCACACTTAAAATCACGAAAGGAGATAGAATCTATACTTCCTAAGTACACGCACGATTTACAACTGAAGCAATATATGAACTCTGTGGTTGAACAATTATTCGCTTAACTTTCACGTCTTAAATGATTTCATTCACACCCTTCTTGTGTGTTACAGGACATCATTTGAGACCACAGTGAAGGATGCAGGAGGTCATTTTTCAATTGTCACTGCTGAGAACCTATTGAATTTGACGGCAGGATATCCTCTCAAATACTGAATGAGAATTGAATTCGCTTTCTCCTTTCTTGCGTCATCCAATTGGTACTGGAGGTCGAATTTCTCATTTGGTGCACCTGACTGTGAGACGTATTGTTAGATCAGTCAGCTTATACATCAATTTATCTCCAATTCATCCAATTTCAGACTTTGTACCATTTTTCGTCATCAGTTCATTCTCTCCTTCATGTAAAGCGATCTTTTCACCACGAAAATAGATTTTTCCGAATTGCTAGTACCGTCGAATCACACAGTCACCAGCGATATTAATGCGGATTTGATCCGCAAGTGGCGGCCAAAGTATGGTGTTAGATTTACCGCGGAGTATGGTGGATTTACGTTGATAAATGTAGGGCACTTCTTGCATTGGTTAATCCCAAATGAAATCGACCGCATCGAGAAGATTGATGGATTCCTCAGATTATTACATTGGGAGTTGTATTGACTCTGCCGAATCGCTTTCATGCTATTACATGTATCAGTCGGGGACAGATCTCTATATCGGTGGCATGAATCTAATGTATCCTCACTCAGTAACTCATGCCCACGATTGGGTGTGAAGGACTCCCGCAGAACGCCGTCAATTAAGTGTAAAATTCAAATATAGCTGTTATAGCAGTCAATGAAAATCGACCAAACGGCCAAACAATCTTAAGTCACAAAATTACAGCTCAATTGAGCAAGTTGATCAAGTTGATCAAGACTTTCAAGATTCTACAGGGTAGTTACGTCGTGAACAGATTACCACTGTTACTTTAAGGTTGAAAGTCATCCAAGAATTCAACCTAAGGTGGAATAACTTCGACAATTCAGTGCTTTAAAGTTTAGTTATCTTCAATTCACGAAGAATTATGTTGTTATCTACACAGCAGGGTACAAACTATCAATAACCAGTCATCAATAATCGTCAAGATTGACGATACCTCATCTATCTCAAAGCGCCGTCGAGTTGAGGTTCAACAGTCGTAATCACTGGACTTACATTTGATATCGACGATTGTGTTTTTACCAGCTTCAGAGGGAAAATATGCAGTTCTCTCACAATCCTACTAGATCTGTCAAAAAAGCAAAATTATTCAGGTGATGTGATTCGGTGACTATCATTTACTGAGGCCTTGCTTGTTAATGGTGAGTTGCATCCTTCTACATCCCTTATCTCACCAGGCGAGGTTTTTACGAGTGTCTCGACATACGAAGGCATCTCGATATACGAGGACATTCGATACACCACACAACACGATTACCCAGTGCTACACCTATTTTGATGGCCATGTCGAGGAAACATACGTATGTTGGGTATGATCTGCGCCACACAACACCGCAGAGTGCTTAAAAGCCAATTTGAGTGTCCATTCGGAATGAATGCTTAGATTTGGTCATGAAGCTGGTTGAACAAACTATGGTACCGACAGTCAAAAACTTGTACCACACAAACTTGCATTGATTCACGGTTCAGAAACAAAATGAACTGTTCATTCTGGATGATGAAATAAGTTTTTACAATTAAAATACCAAATCATTTATATCGTGACAAAACTCCAGAAATGTTCCTATAACATCAACATGATTCCATTTTATTTGTATTGCATCAAATCAAAAACCTCCAAGACGTACAGGAAGGACGAATTCATAGGAAGAATAATCGCTTCGGTGGCCATTTTCAGCTCATCAAATTTTTATTTCCAACAGATTACACATTCAAATGAAAATTCCTTTGTTTTTGACAGTTGGACTCGACGAATTTTACAACAGATAAACGTGATTTTAACAATGAGTTATAAATTATGTGAACGTTAATTTGTTTTTAATTATGTGTATTATGTTACTATATAGCGCGGTACTCAGGAACTACCCGGATCCCGAATGAAGCATATTATGATGGGTTTGCTGTTGTTAAAATAAATATACATGAATTTCAAAAACTGAAAATATGAATAGAATATAAAAGTGTAAAAATATAAGGATTACATTAAGATTGCTATGGAGTTCGTCATGATTAATTGTCAACAATTCAACATCAACAGCAAATTCAAACAGTCAACATTAACTGTTTATGATCTAGCGAAACATGTTGTGTCGGTATCAATAAAAGTTTATATAAATGAATGCGGCTCTTATTTTCATCTTCACAATGTTTTTCTTCATGCACCGGTGAAAACTGTTTCATAATTCAGTAACTGACTTTGTCAATTGATTGAAGGAGAAAGGGGCAGCAAAATGATATTCCTAAAATTTCATTTGACAGTATTGTTTTTGCTTACAGGGTAGAACAATAACACAAGGCAGAACCACAATACAAACGCTTAATTCGCAGTCTTGCTGCGGACAATTTCGATCTAGAAATCCCATGAACAAGAAAATTTGGGATTCGGGATTTGTAAAGTTCCTGTCGATAGGAAGGGCTGACAATATCAAGGAAGTCTTACCCCGCCACATCGATCAAGTTGAAGATGATGAGACGTTGAAGTTTTAGGCCTCGCTCTAACATCCTCAACATAGAGGACTAACTCATCATTGAAAGACACCTTGATTTTGACTACAGGACAGTTCGATAAAAATGTGATCAATATCCTTCAACTCTGTTGTCTCAGCGATTTTCGTTTTAATTTGATGATTGTCTAATTAGTCAACAATGAAATGAGCAACAATTCACCATTTAGCGTCCTCTTATCTAAAAATTTCCTTTCCTCATTTCCGATCTTTACTATCCACACCCTCATGATTCAACAGCACCACCGTTGACGTACTGGCGCAGTTTTCTGGCGTTCACGGTCAAATTCCCGCACCAAGAGGTCACTGCATCAAGACAAGGCTATGCGCGAACGACACAGCTCCTGTCATCATCTCTATCTCTCGTACACAGCCGCTATATCTGTGACGTCACGCCGTATCCACTCACACGTACGCGTTTGCAGCAGTCAAGTTCATTGTGAGTCACGCGCGCGTGTATTCCCCTCATCACAAGTGACTCATGTCAATCAAATTCTACTGAGACTGATTCCCGACTGAGGCGACCCTCAACATGAACCGCTCCACATTACGCAACCCATCAAGTAGGGAGTGAGTGCAAATGCGGGAGAGAGAAAAGAGCAGAGAAAAATGAGACGATGGAAGACAAGGAGGAGAACAAAAAACAATGGAAGATAATGGGAAACAAAATGCCACAAGAAGTCGCAAGGGATGACAATGAATATATTGCTCTTCGTTTCGAAAAGATATCCTGAATGGAATTAATGTCTCTTGTCTGTAAAACACTATTTATTGACATAACAATAAACATGCAAGCTACTGTAGTCAGTGGGGAATGTTATGGGGGCAAAGAAGACCACCTACTCTTCTTACCCCCAAAGACAATTGAGCATGCACTTTCTGAATATCCGTGCAAACAGTCAAAATACAAGTACATATGACTATACATAAGACTTGCTTTTCAGGGAGGAAAATGGAACAGGAGAACGAATGACCTACAAGTCTGTTGCCATGTTTATATTTTCCTTAACTTACATATTTTCTAAATTCAAATAAAGTTATGCAGCAATTCTACGCGGATGAGATTGAGATTCAAAATAAACATCTAATCAACTTCAACAAATCGATCCATATTTAGCCCATTTCCACTTTGTGTCGATTTCTGTGAGCGGAATTTCGAAGACGAAATAAATAGTTGTAAACTTTATGACGTCATTAACCTTAATTAACCTTAACCTCATTAACCGTATATTTTTCCTTAATGCAACGACATACTGTAACTTAAATGATTTTCATTTATTGAATAAATTCTATTCTATTCTATTCTATTCAACTTGTACTTAATATGTCTGGCTAGAGCAAAAAGGATAAGCAACAGACGAAATGATTTCCCTCATCAATGAACTGTCACTCTTCAATATTACGCAATCAATACCAAATATGAAGTGCATGAATCGTGAGCAGATACGTAATCGGCCTGAAGTAAACAATTTGATGCTTGCCGGTGAAAAGTTCTTATCTTTGCGTGCTGCACGACGTCAAAGAACGGACACTGAAAAGTTCTCGGACGAATGCACTCATGATGCATGCCAAGAAAAAAAGAGGAGAGAAGATGCACAGATGCATGATCAACAGGGAAAAGGACTGATTATAGTGGTCGATGCCATGTCCTGTGTAGACGTTGCAGGAATGAAGGAGATGTGAGATGAACAGTCATGTGAGAGCAACTGAGCCAGAGAAAGAGGGGCAGTTTTGAAACGACAGCTTCATGTTTCCTTCAGTGCATACAAAGATTTAAATGTGCGCGATTTAAATGGCTGCTTGTCATTTTTAGTTGAAAAGTTTGGGAGAGGAAAATAAAATTGTAATATTATTATTAAACAATTCAATATATCTCGACTATAAAAATCCATTATCATTTTCAAAAACAATTCAATAAGTGGAAAAATACACACCATGATTAGAAAATTAAAGTTTATGACATCCAATAATTATCGACCAGATATCACATGACCACAGAACAATCCCATCCGCTTATCCAAAATTACAACCATATCGAGAACGAAGGACTCAAAGATTCCCCAAGACTCCTCCAATGTCGGGGAGGGATGTACTTCAAACTGATTTCAATGTCTATGACCTCCAAAGCCGTCGAGTGACATACAATGCTCATTTCAAACAACAATATCTTTACACATATCCATGACATACAAAGATTTCTCGGTCTCATTGTCTCTTGGTTTTTTCATGAGTCAATCAAAAATACAAAATAAAAAAATTTCAAATAATCAAAATACAAAAATTGAATTTCCTAACCATGGTATAAGTCTCTTTCCAGTTGTTAAATTAATTGTTTTCATGAGAAAAAAACTTGCATATTAAAACGTTCTTGAAAATGACTATAATTTTTTTATGGTCGAAGAATATTGCATTGATTGATAATAATAATAATAATGCAACCACCATACCAATACTTACTTACTTCCTCGTTTTGCGTCTCTTCTTCCCGGTTCCGGGGCTGGACGTAGATGCGATGACCCGTTTCCATCTCGAACGATCTAGAGCAATGTCTTCCGACACTTCCAGAGACTCCAGATCTTCAGGGATACAGGCTTGCCAAGTCTTCTTAGGTCTTCCAGGTGGACGGCAACCATCGACTGACAAGTTGTAGGCTTCATTGATGACGTCACCATTGGCTCTTCTTACATGGCCAAACTAGCGCAGACGTCTTTGCCGCAGGCGGACAGGAAGTTCGGGCAAACCACAGCGTCTCGCTACTTCTTCGCTTGTAACTTTGTCTTTCAACCTGACCTCTGCCATATACCTCAGCATTCGTCTGTCGGTACTTCTCAGAAGTTCAACCAGCCTTAGGCTGAGGGGCCACGTTTCTGCGCCGTAGATGAGGACTGATCTTACACACATCTCATACACATGGGCTCTACACTTCAATGGGATGCCTTTGTTGGTAAGAAGACTGGCCAATTCTCTCCATTTCGTCCATGAAGCCGCGATGCGAGTCCGAACCGCTCCTTCTACGCTTGCCTCTGAGTCCACGACATCTCCGAGGTAACAAAAATCTTGGACCTCTTGTAGGACGATCCCATTCACATTAAGTGAATCATCCTCAGGCGAGTTGGGAACATCCGCGCACTTCGGACATCGGAAGCCTGTTATTCCTTGAAATGATCGCAATCAGGAGCACTTTTTGTGACACCACAATTTGCAGGAAACACAAAAGATCAATGAACAATGATTCAAACTACGCGGTCGTCCCGTGCTATCTCAGGACTTGAAAGTCCTTCGAGTGGTAGCAGAGCAGGATTGTGATCCAGTTGGTTACAAGACCAATCAATTTGACAATTTGATGATTTTCCGTGAATCAAGTTCAGTAAAATGCTGCGATACATGGCACATGTAAAGTTGAAGGATAAAGTGCCAAGTGAAGAAGAGGCAAGATTTTGTGACCTACCCGAACTACCTATTCGCCTGCGACAGAAACGCTTGGGATAGTTCGGACATGTAAAGAGAGCAGCCGACAACATCATCGGTGAAACATATCATCTATCGGCTGACGGTCGCCCTCCATCAGGAAGACCGAAGAAAACGTGGTATGCCTGTGTTAAAGAAGATCTCGAATACCTGAAGATCAAGGAGGACACTGCTCTGGATCGTAATGCATGGAAAAAGTCATCGCAGCAACGTCCAACCCTAGTGGAATTGGGAAGAAGAGACGAAAAACGAAAAAGTAAAGTAAGTAAGTTCAGTAAAACTTCATGAAATCGGAGGAATCCCGTTTGCAGTATCACATGTAATTCGTGAATTGAGTCAAGATTAGACTGATACTATAAGCCAATGCCACCTATCCACTTGAACCATTGAATGAATTCGTCAGACCCATTAGGGGATTGGTGTCCGAAGTACTGGCTAGGTGCAAGATCAAAATAGAAGCTTGCTGAGACAAAAGAAGAAATTAGTTCTTAGACAACATGAAGAAGGATGAGAAAACTTAAAATCCTTGAAATGTACATTGAGATTGAAGGAGAGTCAGAAGGTAATTGACTTTAAATTATTATTCAAACCTGCAACTGATAAGGGTTTACAAAATTCATTTGCAATGCATGTACTTGCAATTATTCAAAGAAGCGTCAATAATGATATGGAAGGACAATGGTGTGGCAACGATGAAAGCATGTACTTATTTGTTTATTTTTATAGTCGCCTTAAGGGAAAATGGGAATTTCAATCCAGAAAATGTGTCCTTTTGCAGTCATTAACTTTAGCGCTACACTGAGATAGCCAATGCATTAAACTGATTCAATTTGTGCTATCTGATACCACTATCACATATGATTCACTCATTATAAGCAGAGTTAGAGCTTATTGCTTGCTTTAAGATTCTCTTCATCTATTTTATGGGATTTTGATATGTAGACTCCCTGGTCAAAACTTTTAGATCATTAAGTCAACTTCGTAGGTCAAACTTATGCATGTGCGGCTTGTCATCAATAAAAAATTGCTACTTCCGCCTGCACTTCAGTGTATACATAATTTGACAAACAATATTCCAGTCTGTTTCTGTGTAAGTTCTAATAAAGTCCCGTGTAATGATTTTACCAAATCTGCTTTGTTGTACCAGCAAGGTTCATTAATGCTGCGTAGAAAGGACTTATTTATAATATTTCGAGGCTCCTCTCTATTATTCAACTAACTTTACTCCGATGATCAACAAAATCAGGTAGTAGTTGCAAATAAAATAAACCGAAAAATCCCGTACAATTGAAGTATATGCGGGAATTTTCCGTTTACATGGCCACCCTATCAAGCGTAACGATGATAATAACTTCATAATAATCACAAACTTCACACGTTTGTGAAGTTTTATCTTTGATTATTGAAAATCGTATTAGCTCTCAGCAATGAATAGGACATCCATTTTAACTTCATAACGACGAAGATTAGAGAATGCAACTCTAGTGAAGCGTTCAATAAGCTGCTGCTGCTCGAAACATTTCTGATGGACAGGCGGCACTCCGAAGTCCCAGTTCTCAACAAGCTTATTATCAGAACAGTTCGAGCCCTCATTTGGGGAGAGGTGACGCAAAACGTTATCTGCGCCGCAACGCTACTACACTTCCCTCAAACTCTTCAACACAGTCATGGGCGTGTCCTTCCATACCACACAGGAGAGAGAGAGGGAGATACAACTACACACTTCATCCCATGGGTTATTAACTTCAAGGTCAATACCACATGCCGAAATCGAGCTTCTCAACACAGGGAGACAGTTAGGAGCCAAACTGATGAACATGAGTGTGGGGAGAGGATCTGTGCATTATTTCAAACTTGTCGAAAACATCTCAAAACGTCTACAACACAAGTGGGAGATGATGAAATAGCCAAGCTGTGTACTCGAGGAGAACATCTAACTAAACATACAAAGACGGTCATATCTACCGAAAAGCGGAAAGATTTTCCTTTATAATTATATTGAAGTAAAAAAAACTTTTATAACCCAACAGACTACATGGCGTTAGTCAGTCAGTCAGGACTGTCAATTCAAGGTTGAGTCCTCTGACACTGCTGCGGATGGCATCGTCGAGTATTCGGGTCAGTGGACCTTCTCGCCTATCTGTCAAGTGGCTAAAAGCAGAAAGTCAATATCGCTTCTTTGCCACTTGGCATTGCGAATGAAGATCGCCAGGTGATTTTGCAGTGTTTGCAGATGGTGAAGACCACCGACGTGATTGCCAAGGGGCGACGAAGGAAAAATGAGTGGGGCGCTATAATCAGAGCTGGAAAAATTCCACTGAAATTTTTAATTCCAATTCCAATTCCAGAGCAGAAATTTCAATTCCAATTCCAGTCGAAACAGTTCAATTCAATTCCAATTCCATAATGAGATTCAATTCCGATAATTGCATGACGCGTATATGTTAATGTATCTAAAGTTTCCTCGCTTCAATTTAACCCATGTGCCCGTATCCTATCCTCGTTATTCCTGTGTGCCGTTCCCTGCGTCGTTCCTATGTGCGTTCTCATGTTCATAGTTCATATTTCTTGTGTACATGTACATGTATATATGTAGCCGGTCAGCCTACGCCAATTTCGTTTCGTAAACGAGATATTCAACATCTTGTGAAAAAGAAAAGAAAATTAACGGTCAGCAAAGAATCAAACGCTGAGAGAGAGAGAGAGCATAGAAATTAACAGTACCATAGAAAGTCCTAGAATGGAAATTGCATGAAAATTATGGCACACGCCGGGGGAACTAAGTTGGGGCAAAACGCAAATTGGCTGATTTCCATGTTTTCTTATTTGTATTTATATTGATCAAGCCAAATTGTGATCTGGATTGCTGCCCCTTGTCCAAAGATCATACACAAAAACCATAGTGAATTACAAAATACTGCGGCGACAGGATGACAAAGAAAGAAATCCTTTAAAACGTTCTGTACGTTCATCATTTTGAAATATCGCCCCTATAATCTATCAAGAGTATTATCAGTCACATATGCAACTTGCATTGTCGATCTACAGAACATACATTGCTCCAGCTTGAAATCAGAGGTCAAGAAATCTCAGAGTATTCATTTTACTTGAAAGGGCTCCCCTGTTCACTATATTTGAACAATTTTCAAAATCTTTACATGCTTTCGAATATCAGCTTCCAAAATATCATCACTATATCACATGTGTCATTTAATGATTAATTGAAAAGTTCCAGCGACTATTCACTTATCTTAGAAATTATTGTCGGTGAAGAAGCTTTCAATGTGTTTATTCGACAAAAGCGCTAGGTTTCTTAACCTTATGAAGGAGAAATCATCCTATAATTAGATTTTTTTCTATTGAATTCTTGAGATATTCTTACAACCAGTGCACTGCCCACTTTCAATTATGACTTTGTGGACCAATTTTTAATTCGAATTTTGAAAAATAGTTGTTAATGACTGCTGCAAATCGACACAATATACCAGCCCAGGGAATAGTAGGCTATGCCACATGAAACAATGCCACCATCTCACTTAATATTATCTTCATAAAAATCCTGCATTAATTTGCTGCCAACAACTTCCACAACCAACTTGGCAAATAGTTTGACTATGATACAATGTTTTAGATCGAATCTGATCTACAAACCATAGATTTTTCCATGTGCCATCATTGTACATAATGCAAGATATCAAACTTCCATTCTAGTGTATTATTATCTACTTCTATGTTGTACATAGGCAAGATATCAAACTTCCATTCTAGTGTACTATTATCTACTTCTATGAGAGAGAGAAAGAGAGATGCGAATAAATCTATTAATAAACTGACAGAAGAAAGACATTCAATGTGCGAATAACGTGATTGTTGATGAAAGAAAAAACGACGATAAAAATGATATCATGAAAACTGATTAATGGTCCATGTTAAAAAAGGAGATTAAAAATTCCGTGATAAGAACGAAATGTGGTCGGGTCGAAAGCTAGCGAGCAGAGATTAAAGGAAACTTTCAATTTTCAAAAGAAAGTAGATTTATCGTCAAGTGTCAAAAATTTGCATAAATTAGAGACGATGAGAAATTGAAACAACAACAACACATACGACATCTTCAGTAGCTGTTAGAAGAACTCCGTGCTCTCGCGGTGTAACTTGACTACAGAAGTAGCAACTACAACTGCCTACCAGCGTACAACAACACAGTAGCGTATGCGGCAACACGTACATCAACGAGCGCGATTGAAGATTGACGGTATAAGTGACACTGATATTCATGATATTTATGATATTATTTTGGTATAAGTGAGTCCGATCGAATTGAAGTGAATTCAACATCAAGAAGTGAACTGCAAGTTTAAAGTTTTTTCTTTTATCGTTGAGTATCGTATCTGTATAATTATAGTCTTGAAAATCAATATTGTCAATTGTTGTGATTGGAAGTTGAATAATATTTCATGTCATTGCCATTTTAATTGAATCATTAATTATTAGAATAATTTGTTGACACTGTCTATATTGTGATTTGAACTGACAGGCTGCCCTTTAATGCATGGTTAATTTTCCTCTTTCCGAACCGATTTTTTCGTGTGTACAACAGTTAAGTTAATCTCCAATTTTTGTGCTTATCCAATCAATAACTAAATTCAACAATCGTTTTATTTTGATTAATTATCTTACATGATAAATAAGTAAATAACAGATTGAACAAAGATGATTATCTTTTCATTGTTTGCTTAATTGCTGAATTGACATTGTCCGGGGCTGTAGGCCCATCAAAGTCACAATTAGCACCCTTTATTCAACAATAGAAAAAAACTAGCTCTGTCGATCTATCTCTCTCTTATCTCTGCGTGCAATTAACACAACGGCCGAATACTGTGATTTCAATTTTTGTACAAATAGATTTATCACAGGTCTATCGAAAAAGTGGAATTGAGGTTTATCAAGGTCAATTCCAATTCCAGTAGATTTAAATATCGTTAATTCCAATTCCGACGAAAAATGGAATTAATTCCAATTCCGACTTTTCCAACTCTGGCTATAATATGCCAAATCGCCGACAGAATTCCTTCAAATGTACGGAAATCACATCCCTTTGGAGACTGTCTTGTTTCCGAAGAGGCCTAGTCAAAGCTCATTTAGACCTGCGGCCGTCACTTGAGATCTTTATCCACCTTGGTCATCTCGAGCGCAGAATACCTCACTTAGGCTAAATTGAGATGCTCACAAATGACGATAACTTTTGTGATGTTCAACTGATAGTCTGTTTCGGTTACAAATGTCTGATTTCCATCGCTCCATATAGCGAACATCAAGCAGAAGAGACTTGTAGAGAATTTCGAAAGGAAATGTTTTTTTTCATCCATTGTCTGAATTTACTGAGGATAACCGCAGAAGTGAATTAACCCTGAGCATTAGATAGGTGGACAGTTTCTGATACTTCATAATGCCATATCCACAGTCACAATTTTCGTATGTTATCGAAAAGTCTGTGCAAATGTGGATGTCACTTAGCAAGTGATGTGCGTTAGTCTCACTCTCAAGGAACTGCAATATTTTCATTGTCACAACATGTGCTGTATGAAGCTGTGTGACCAATGAATGAGCCTATAGGGGCGAAGCCTCGACCTCCAGTGTAGAAGCCAAACGTGCCATGTACGAAACCCTTCCGATTCTTTTATGTTCACCATTTATCCGATTTTGTTTGACCGACTCACAAGCAGGTCAGCGCTTCATTCGAAAGCCTTTCTCTTGAACTGTGGACAACTTCAATACGTGGAATGATTTTGTCAACACAAAATTGATGAATCCATCCTTTTAAAAACAGTAATGATGAAGAAATAAAGGAGAAGGAGGCAGTTGAAGGGTGGTGTTGGAGGAAGATAAAGGGGAAGGCGAAGAGCAGTTGAGGAAGAGGAAGCAAGCAGAATAGAGGGCGGGCACCCTTAGCGCGTCTGCCATGCGCAAAGAGAGGAGGAAATAAGGGGAGAAACGACGCCGTACAAAATGCAATTTCCCGACGCAAATGCAAACACTACATGTCGTCGGTTCATGTCAATTCTACAACACGCCGCGTCAGTCATCGAAAAGCCAACAAACTAGCCTCTTGCCGCCCGTCTGTTTGCCTTAGCGTACAACAGTTGTGGACGATGCTGCCATCACGACTCAATGAAGCAGCTGTGATGATCCACCTGTACTTCTCATCTTCACTCATGATCACTCCATCACTCATGGGATACCTGTATTATAAGGACATATAAGGTGTATCAAAATTCGCTTGTAAATAAAGTTATTTGCGCAACTCGTCCAAAGTGTCCATAATTATTGCATTTTTCGAGATCAACATGTCTATGCACAAGGCATGTTGATCGAGAATAATGCAATGAAGATGGATCTCTTGCACGAGTTGAGTGAGCAACTTTATATATTACAGGATGCTCAGGATCAATGACCATCAGAATTTCAAAGCTGTCAAAAATCTTCCTCTATTTGTTATGGAATTGTGGATACCAACTGTCTTTCTTGAGATTTCCATGTAGAATTTACCGTTTTAGAGGATGAAAAACTTTCCATGAGCTAATGCATTCCAATGAAGGAGTGCAATAAAGACTGTTTATTGCACTCTTTGGCAAGTATAAACTTTATTATAGAAGCAATAATTATAGAGATTATTGCACTATGAAATATAAATATTCTTTTCTATGAAAAACCTATACAGTACTTGTGAACTTATTTTCTTATCCATTAGAAGTATCATCTAAGGAATATTTTAGAAGAGTCATGATAGATTTTCGGAATATCTAAAATCAACTTCCACGAGGGGCTGAAAGTGAGCATGGTAACTACTAATTGTCTACTACATTTCATCATGCTTAATTTCCTATTCTTGCTACGGTGCTGCAATTTCCTCCGTTACTTTGGTGATGGATGATAAACTTCAGATTTGAAATGACATACAGTCAATAATCATACGAATTTATGTCGAGCGATCGCGCAAGCCAATGCCGCGTGAATCGTCGGCTAATCACAATATTGGTGAAGAAGTGTGAGGCGGAGTACCACATCGCATGAAGGTACAAGAACATATCCAATGTGACCAAACACTCATGCTATTGAATCATGTAACTACCGAGACTGCGGAACAACATCCGATATCGGTTGCTTCAGAGTCGTCGAGAACCTTTGTTGCGGTGGTAGGATAGCTCAGTTGATAAAGTGCCACGCTAGGTGGCCAAGTGCAGAAGGTCCAGGGTTCGAGTCTGTCCGCCTCGGAGGTATCAACGCTCTCACTAGAAATTTCCAACCCTAACCTGATGTGAGTTGCGAATGTGTGAAGGCTGCATCATGGCTGAAGTCACCCCTAACATACTAGTATGGCTTCGATGGATTCGTGTCTTGGGTGTAACATGGATGATAAAAAAAGTCTTCACTCTTATCATCTAAAATGGACGACCAAGTATACGAATGTCGGCTTCATTTCAGGTAATTTCAAACTTTTGTGTGACATTTTGTGATTGTGACAGTAAATGAATCAGTCATCCTTACGTCTAAATTTTTGTAGAGCGTTTGTTGCACTTTCTCCGTATTCACAATAATGCTTCACTACTTCTATCCAATCTGACAAGGTTCATCGGTCCCTTCATCATGTCTTGTATTCACCAAAGGAACAGTAAAGTGAACTTTCACTTTACTTATCATTTAAGTGATAGAGATTATGATCGATTAAATACTCAACCGACAAACCATCCGCTAGATCGTGAATAATTAGGAATAGCTTAGCTTTGACAGGTGCATATTATTGGTGGGAAGGGAGGCATAGCAATGAAGAAAAAACAAGCTAAGTTCCATTCACTTCATTACGTAACTCATTTGTTCAGGCTGAACCATTGTTTCAGTTATTCCATTACAAGTTCTCATCTCCCTCTCCTTGAAGATTTTTCTAAGACAAACAGTAGTATCAGCAAAAATTGGGAGCCATAAGTCAATTTTGATAAATCACAATTTCACATACAAGAAGAGCACATTCGTTTTAATTTGGAGAAAGTGCCAGCATTGATGTCACATTTCGCATCATTTTCATGGGATGTAATTCGACGGAAAATGAAGGCTACTTAAGTCTTAAATGCATGTTCATAAATATTCCACACCTGAATTTTGTCCAGGAGGATTACCTATCCATCAGTCAATCTTGTTACTGCACAGGAAAGAATTCAATTCACAACCTCATTCTGTTACAACCTGCATGCTAGAACAGGACAATAGGAACATGATGAAGCAGCTTCGACTGTAATGCTGTAATAATTAAAAAGACATAAGAACTTGGACTATTATGACTTCTCATAATTAATACAATTATGAACTGATGTATCATTAATAATTGTTAAGACAACCGATTACTATGTTTGAAAACTTTGATAATGAAGTTTGATCTGAAGAAAAACAAAATTGAAGCTCGGACGAAAGTGAACTATATTTGAACTATAAATTTGTCTCGGAATTTTATCACTACCCTGTTCGATGAAAATCACATAAACTCCACAAAAACATAACTCTAAAATCCAAAAATAATTGAGTACCCACACCGGTTCCCTATTGGGTTCCAATTTTCCATGCCATTCGCACTAAAAAAGCGATTTTTATAGAAGTGGCCACTAAAGGCCTACAAACCTGTGGCGTGTCCTTACCTCAAGCGGAGCAGCTCACTACTGATCGACATCAATGGAGAGCGCTCGTATTTCAAGTTGGCTCTATGATCCGTGTGGTGCACTAAGATAAGTGAGTGACGTGACGTGAAGCCTTTTTTCCTACATCGATTTCGCTAATACATCGTCTTTCGATAATTATGGTTTGATTCTTACCAATTTCAATTTGCTCTATGAATATTAGGCTTACTTTCATATAGAGGTAGGCGACTTCATCAGTCTGCAATTTTGTATTCAGGCAATGTCTTTATTTCACAATCACTATTCAACCAAAATTTCCATTTTTTTGATCCGTCAGTGAGCTTTCGCTGCTTCCCTATACAACGCAACCTCCCATATGCACCTTGCACATGTATGAAAAATAGAAGTACTGCGCTATCAGCGTCAAAGTTATGCAATATAGCTTGATGACTTTTGTCATAAAAAATATGCTTTTCATGCATTTAGTACGGCCTGCATCATCACAATCCTCTCCTCATCTAAACTATTTATATTTTGCGTAAACTCATTCAAGATTTTCTCTTGTATTATTTTGTCTATGATTTATTATGCTTTTGTCTGTATTATTTATTACATGAATATGATGTGTATTAGTTTTAAGTTTCAATGAGAGTTCATGGGTCCTGAAAAACCCTTGATATGATTTTATGAATGTCTAGCATTCGACTACTATTCTTTAATTAACAGGAAATTTGCATAGAATAAGAAAAAGTTGGATTGCAACAGTCAAACTATTTAAGAGGCAAAAATGAGGTTGTAAATGCGCAACATGTTGACGACTTAAGTCGCAGCAATCAGAAGTCATTGCTTTAATGATTACAGGTTTGCATTAGCTTTACCACATACAATGAGCTATTATACTACAATAGTCGCACATAGGGGGAATATATTACATGTACAATACATTAGTCGCATGCAATTTGTTGCCGCGAATAAAAATCTTCTGTTTGTCTAATGTTTTTCCATGTATTTCAGAATACATGGCAGTTTAGCTACAACATGATAGGGACTTGTCAGATATATGTATATCAAAAACTAAACTTGTTTGCTATGCAAGTCCACGTTGAAAGTATTTTTCCACTCAAGTAAGTAAGGCAAAAGTGCTTGTCAAAACAGTGACTACGAAAAGTTGAAAATAAACCGCAATGAATTGTTGTTCCTGTCAGCGTGAAAGTGGATAATTCCCAAACACACTCACATCTTTTGGAAGCAAGTTTAACATTATTTTCATTTACCAGCAACAGCACATCACATGAAATCGTAAAACATTTCATCTTTATCAACAAAAAATCCCTTTTCCAGCTTATTTTAAGATGAAGTCAGTTTCTTGTCGTCAGTCTTCGTGGTCAAAAAAACAAATCATCGAAATCATGCTGAAAAATATCAAAAACACCTCGCAAATGGACAGGCTGAAAAGGACGCCGAAAGTAACAAGATCCAACCCTGGATCCAAAAAGAAACTTTAATTCAAAGCATTCAGAAAGGCAGATCCACAGACTTTCGGGTATTGATGCCAATAACCACTGTAACGTTGAATATCACCGCGTTCATTTAATCTCAGCAGGCAAATTAAAGAATGGTGTGACAATAAAATAACGTTTCTGCATTAAAGAAATTGAAGTGGTCATCATAATTACTGCTATCTTACCTGTGAACGGCCAATTATCCTCGCTTCCACATCGACATCAGTCCGTAGATTCTGAAAAAGAAGCAATGCTTTGTAACTCCACAATCGTTAGTGATTGTTAAAACTTAATTTTTGTCAGTGAGTAAATTGGAATATTCCATATTTTTCAATGTGTCAAAGATGTAGAACCTCCACTTTACTGAATCTTCAATCGATGAAAAACAAATATTTTCACATACATACAAAAAAAACTGCTGTGTATAAAGATATTGCTAGAATTAAAGAACCACCCATTTTATGTCATCTGGAGTGGGGCCCGCTGCGGGCATCTCGATTTTTGCGGGCAGAGGGCATTCGCCTGCGGGTTTTGGAATGTACAATAATGGCTTAATCTGCGAATTCATACCCGGTCAGTGGATATGCAGGTAGGGATTCATGGCGGCATATCCATGACGTAGGCCTAATGTAGAGTAGGCTTATCATGTAATTGAATCTAGTCACTATCGAATTTGGTCACACCGTATTCTTTAGTCACTATTTCTAAAGGCTAGCCATAGGCCTGTGTTAGCATTCTGCATATAAGCCTTGGCTGTTGTGAACGATGGTATTTTTAGAACTTCGCTCTACAATGAATAGGCCTCTATAATATATTTTTTCCTCGTAGGCATATTCACACAATGGAAAAGTTTCTAGGCTAAATAACATAAACATCCTGATTACATCAGACTAACAGATTCGGTAGGATCATGTCTAAGTTTAATCTCTAAGGGTCGCGTGTGACGTGCAACGTTTGACGTCAACTTATGATTCGCATTGTCACTGCGGGGCAATATCGACAACGAATTTCCTGATGGTGCAGCTTGTATTATTTCGCGATGTCAGATGTGTGAACATCCTGCATTGCCAGCTTCCACGTTTCTAGGGGAAAACAATGTTAGCTCTAAATTTGACGTACTAGACTCAGGAGCAATAATTGAACTGCGGGCGATGCGGGCAACGGTGGGGGCACGGCAAGCTTCTGGACTTACCCGCTGGGGTGTGGGTACGGGCGCGGGCCTCAACCCAGTATATCACCACTAAACAAAAGCAGTTTGAACTTCCTTTTTACAGGCAAATATCAGGAAAACCAAACAACAACTACGAAGGCAAAGAGGATCACATGTAATGCAGCAATAATTGAAGAGCAAAACTGCTCTGTCATGTTCTGAAATCATGAGAGCAAACAGTAGACTATTTGTCTACTCACTTTTTTACCATCTCATTTTCAGTGTTTATGTTAGTAGCATTTATAGTTATGTATGTATCTTTTTACTACTACTGCACAGTGGCACAATTATCTAGTTATATTCCTTTGTCATCCCCACTTTTCTTTCTTCGATTTCCTGCTTCTTATCCTTTAATCTTCTGCTGAAAGACACCTTCGGTGTAGAGGCTTGTCATCTTCCCTCAAGCTTTGATTAAAAAAAGACAATAATAAAAGTAGACAGATATATTGGACTGACAATTTGGTCCCAACCCCCCTCCCTCCAACCGCAGTACCATAGATATTATCTTCATAGAAAGAACACTTGTTAACTTAGAAAAGGCCTATGACACGGTGTCTGGAGAACTGGTTTACAACTGCCTTCTCAGACGAAAGGTGCCAGAGAAATACATTGACATTATGAAGGACATGTATTGGAGATGCACCACCAGAGCAAGATCCAATGAGGGCATGAGTAACCCATTCGGAAGTTAAGTCGGTCTCTATCAGGACTCAACTGTCAGTCCATTACTTTTCGTCACACACTCTCACAAGGAATACAGAAAAAAAACTCCCTTGAGCATTTCCTATGCTGACGATCTGGGGACTTTTGAAGTATCAGAAGAAAGAATAAGAGAACATGCAGGCCAGTGGCATGATTTCCTATCAGACAGCATGAAGAACAAGCTCGCGAAGACCGAATACGTGAAAACATATACTCACTGACATAAATAATGAAACCAACTATCATTGACTTGAATGGAAGTTTGTCTCATTTTTTCTATGGTTTGAGATGATATCTCGCTTTCTATCTGTCACCATTGAACTCCATAGGGAAATGATATAGGTTCATCAAATTTCAAAATTTGATATTGATCACAGTAACAGCTAGAAGTTGAACAGAATCACCACCTACTGCTGACCAGATTTGACTTATGAAATGGCGCACGATAACTTTACCAGAGGAATGGCAATTGGGATGATGCGTTGTGGGCAAAGTTCTACAACTGTTGCGAAAGAATTGAAAATTTCAAGGGTCGTTGTATGGAGGTGGTGGTGTCGTTGGAAAGCAGAAGGAAATGTGGAAAAGAAGAACGGATCAGGAAGACCAAGGGTATCATCCAAGCGGACAGATGCACGCTTAGTTTTAGCTGCTAAAAGAAACAGATTTGTGTCCGTCCCGAAGCTAATTGTGTACTGGAAGGTTGCTGGGAACGTTGCCTGTAGCGTTCGAATTGCATATCGAAGATTGCGAGAAGCTGGTATACAGTCTCGACGAATTCCACTGAGAATTCCGCTGAGCCTGGAACATCGAAGGAGACGAGTGACGTGGTGTCAAGGTCATCAGTCGTGGAGTGACAGTCAGTGGGAACGTGTGCTTTGGACTGATGAATCGAGGTTTACTCTCGATTTCAACGATGGTCGGATCCGTGTTCATCGCTTGCCAAGTGAACGATTTGCTCCATGTTGCGTCAAAGAACACGACCGGTACGGCGGCGGTAGTGTCATGGTTTGGGCCGGTATCTGGCACAATGGAAAAACACCAGCAATCGTAGTAAAAGGAACATTGACAGGACAGCGATATGCCGACGAGATCGTGACACCGGTCGTGGTTCCAACAGTGACATCGAATCAATTGATTTTTCAGGATGACAACGCAAGGCCCCATCGCGCTTCAGTGGTCTCTAACAGGATAGCAAGCAGTGGAATCCCAACCTTGGAATGGCCCTCACGTTCTCCCGACCTCTCCCCAATCGAGCACTGCTGGGATGAACTTGGTCGCAGAGTGAGGGAGAGGTACAACCACCCACCAGTGTCTTTGAAGATGTTGGCCGACAGACTGATCGAGCAGTGGAACCTCTTAGACCTGGCATTCATCCAGCGACTGTGCTCATCCATGCCCTCACGCATCGATGCCTGTTTGGATGCTCGCGGTGGTCACACCCGTTTCTAACTTAAGTTGATAAAATCATGAGTATCAAATTAAATGTTTTTGAGTAAAGCATTAGAGTTCTCCTTTTACAAACAACAAACAAACGTACAGTACAACCAAGTTTAAGTCATAAGTATTCATATCAGAACTTGTTTCATTCTTTTTGTCACTGAGTATATCTTGGTGAGAAGTCAATAAGATCAGCCGGTAATATGATCGCCTACATTTTAAGTACCTAGACTCATGAATATGTGATTAAAGACTCCAGTAAAATGATGACGCAAACTGTCGAGTACCAACTGCGTGGATAAACTGGAGGAAATTGACAGGAGCAATGTATGACAGCAAGACGCCAATTGAAGGATGACAGGGGTCACCGGACTAGATCACGATAAAAGGAAGGCACTTTGAGAAAAGAACTAGTAACACCAGTTGAGAGAGTAATACGCATCAAATGATTACGATGGCTTGGACATGTCCTTAGACGAAATGAACAGCGCCTATACGCAAGGGCTACGAAGGTGTAATACCTAGTATATGCCAAAGACGATGACTTAAGAAAACCTAGAGGCTTCAAGTGGAAGATGATATGCGCATCATGGGACTGGCGGTCAACGATGTAGCCGATGGAAATCCTTTAAGATCGAAGACACGACCGACCCTGGCAGTAGAGCACGGGAGAAGGCCTTCAGGGTTAACAAGCATCAAACACCGAGTTTAAAGAGTACTTGCATCATTCACACAAAGAAGGGAAACATGTCAATTTTACCGAAAAAATAGGAAAATAAAAGGAAAATATGAGACCTGTTTGGGATATAAATGTTGACTAAATTTAGTTCCTACAGCTACCTATGGTGTGACCGCTGTCACCATTTTCAATGAATGAAACAGGTAGGGGTAGAAGGCTCGACGAGAATCGATTTCATTCATTTATTATATGCATTTGCATCATGAAATCTTGCTGTGCACCACTATGTTTTGAAAGATATTCTTCAGATTTCACGATAACATTTCATGAATATCGAGGCACAGGAACTCTTGATATTCATTCGTTTGTTTGATATGATGTCTGATATTCTGAGTCCAAGAAATTCATCTGAGGCAAATTTCAAGCATCCGCTCATATTGAGTGTGATATTTGGCGACTTTCTGCTTTATGCAAAATCCTATCTTTGCTCACAACATAGAGTAAGTACATTAGGTAGATTGGTAACTCCGCATTTAATAAATCCCAAATGTGTATACTCTATCGATTTTTTAAATGAACTCGAGTTGAATACAGTTGGGTATTGTTACCAAATGTTAGATATGCGAATTTTTGCAGTTTTGACTGATTGACTGATCATGATAGTAATGCAGAAGGAATGATGGTGTTTTACAGATCCTCCATGTCATGACAAGCTTGGAGAAGTAATGTTTGTTAAATTAACAATTCGATAGGTTGATATTACTTTCATGCTCAACCTCCCCTTTCTAAAGCGTGATCATATCACGGGCAACCTGATACTGGTAGAGCAAAACAACATAATCAAAGACAATGATTTCAAATAACTTTGAAAGATGGAAGGGTACACATGGTATTCAGATTCAAGAAATGAAACACATAAGTTTAGTGAATCATAAAATCATACCGATGAAAATAGAATCAAAAATTTGAAACTTCAGCCAAGAAAGTACAATAAGATCTCGACTTTTTAATGAAGACTTCCATTATAATGCGGTTCATGAAACTCCCTTGACAATCAGCTTAGTTAGTTTATTGTCATAGTGAAAAATCCACTTTTTCTCTCCTTCAGAGTTTATTGACCAAGTTATGAGGTTATTTACAATAAAATAATCAAAAAGCCAACGCTTCGTGCCACTGACACTTCGATGGGCCGACTTCTGCAAAACAGCATTTGATGACACGCATTAAATATGGAAGCAACGAAACAGAGTTCAGGTGGCCTACTGCGTAGTTAGAAATTAGGGAGCTCGTATTTGCGGTTAATGGCTGGTGCAAGAGATTTGATCAATCGAGCTTCGGTCAGCCTGCAATCCACTGCGCTATGACTTTTGTCCAAGATATCGATATCGAAGTGAGAGATGGAGATGTCACTGAACTGGTGCACTTTCATACCGTGTTCGTAAAGGGCATTTCTTTTGTTCTTATTGATCAAATCTCTTCTATGCTCATTATAGCGTTTGGTAAACGGACGGTTGGTTTGGCCTATATAAAAATCGTCACATAAATTACATTTCAGCTTATAAACTAAAAACCGGTCCCCACAGGAATAGTTTTGTGGTAAAAGAGAGCAGAGATGACAGGAATTGTGTTTCTTATTAATCCGATTTCTCTTATTAATTACTGTTTCTAGAGAAATTGTTCAGAAAATTAAATAAACTCGCTAAACAGTGTGATCTTCCTATCAAAATCGTCAGCAAACCTGGTCCCACTCTAGAAACAGTAATTAATAAGAGAAATCGGATTAATAAGAAACACAATTCCTGTCATCTCTGCTCTCTTTTACCACAAAACTATTCCTGTGGGGACCGGTTTTTAGTTTATAAGCTGAAATGTAATTTATGTGACGATTTTTATATAGGCCAAACCAACCGTCCGTTTACCAAACGCTATAATGAGCATAGAAGAGATTTGATCAATAAGAACAAAAGAAATGCCCTTTACGAACACGGTATGAAAGTGCACCAGTTCAGTGACATCTCCATCTCTCACTTCGATATCGATATCTTGGACAAAAGTCATAGCGCAGTGGATTGCAGGCTGACCGAAGCTCGATTGATCAAATCTCTTGCACCAGCCATTAACCGCAAATACGAGCTCCCTAATTTCTAACTACGCAGTAGGCCACCTGAACTCTGTTTCGTTGCTTCCATATTTAATGCGTGTCATCAAATGCTGTTTTGCAGAAGTCGGCCCATCGAAGTGTCAGTGGCACGAAGCGTTGGCTTTTTAATTATTTTATTGTAAATAACCTCATAACTTGGTCAATAAACTCTGAAGGAGAGAAAAAGTGGATTTTTCACTATGACAATAAGCAACAGCCTCCTGTTCTTGACCATCAATCAGCTTAGTTAGGTTGCTTATTAGCAAATATTCACTCCTTTTGATGTCCAACTTGTTTCATACTACTTATAAAGGGGAGTCATGTCGGTAGTTTATAAATTTGCGAAATTTTAGCTTTTTAAAAACTGCTCAAATAATTTTTTGGGAGCACAGGAACGTGATCTCCGCAAAAAACTGAATCATTTGACATAAAACTTTTTGCAGTATCCAGATGCTTTTTTGAGTCGACACTATATCTATCATATGCTTACTCTATGGCTCACTGGCTTCACTGTAATACCCAGACTTGATTCTGCGTTACGACTCACAGTTTACATGTTTTCATATAGAATGATTATAAATTATACTTATCTCACGACTTATAAATTTATGTGATGTACTAAGGTGGTTGGAGTTAAACACCAACTTACCACATTAAATGCTCAATTTATGATGTCTTTCCTTCCAATGTCATGAAGCCTTCCTCATGAAATGCAAATGTAGTTTATGTGCTAAGATCAGTAAATAATAATAATAATCAAAAAATCGATTACTTTAACTTGGATCAGAAAAGATGTAAACAATATTACAATTACAAGATTTTGAATGTAAAACATATGAGGTTGCAATTTCTGTTCAGAAAAAATGTCGGGCTTCTTACTTGAGCTATGTCATTATCATAAGATGATACGATATGAAAATCATTTTGGTTTTCTGGAATTATCTTGTATGCTCAGATACATCAATTCATACAACAAAATAAATAGCATTATTCTAGATGCAAATAAGGTTAAGCACGTTGAGCAGATCCACACAAGATGAACTTTCTAAAACAACAACTTTGTGAATAGCGATGATGGAACAATCGTTGAAGCTTTATCTCGACTTTCAAGAAATCTACCTTGTCGCTTTAAAGGAAGTTTCAGAAAAACGTGGAGGCACTTGGATGAAATATTACACACCAATCACTATGGTTTCAGATTGATTAGAAATTACGATGCCTTGTAGGGTTGGCCTCTAAGTAAGAGCTAGCTCAATGAATCACATCGATGAATTCACCGATCTCCTGTCAAGGGCCTCAGTGACATGACAGCTTCTTCATTGTAGGAGGATATAGAGTTAGAATCATGCAGGGTTTTATGGATGCTGGCAGAAACGAGACGTTGGGTAGAAAGCAATTTCTTCCCGATTATCGTCTAGGATCATGCGCTCCAGAAAGTAGAAAATCGCTCAATGGGTCAGGGGGATCTTCCATCCAAATCTTCCCACGCTTAATTACCAGGGTAAATCATTTTACGCAGTAGGAAGTGCGGAACTTCAGTTCGCACGAAGCAAAAAATTCACTTCAACTCATGAAAAAAGAGGCCGGAATAAAATGGACGAGGACGGAATCAAATGAATGAAATGCTGCGAAATGATGTTTTGCATGCTGCAAAATTTCAACACACCATCTTACAAAATCATGAAAGAAATAAATTAAAGACAGTCTCTCAAAAGTAACTTTTAAGCGACTTTTTGAAAGGATCTAACGATTCAAATAATTGGATACAAGACTACGTATTGCTTCATACTTTGAGGGCGCAAACGGAAAATTGTCTACCTACAACCCCAAATGCCGACAAGCGCATTTCGAGGAACTACTAGAGTTGATGAGGACCATAAGCGTGCACCTTCTGGGAAGGCGTAGTCCTAATATACAAATTGTATTCCAACAGCGTTATTTTGTTGAATATAAGCAACACAGAACGTTCATTTAGTCAACAAAACGTGATAATGTCGATCTTGAAAGAAAGAGAGACACATGAAGATTGTCGCAGAGTAGCCTTATTGAGCTTGGAAAATTTTCCTTAAATTCAATTTAGAAGGTAGGCCTCGAGTTGATGGCCTCTCAATTCCACTTAAGCCAAAAACTTTTCATGGTTATTTGAGCATTAATTTCTCATTATTCATTGATTCAAAAAAAGTTAAGACAGCCGTGACGATAAACCAACTCGCAAATAAAGTTACACTCAGAATTTCTCAGCGCAATAGATGACAATTACAATGGCAGAACCGGTTGAAGGACTGTTATGCTCATATTTTCATGCCTCTATTGTGCGGCTAATTTTTAAGATATTGCACTTTGTCAGTTCGCCAAGTTATAGAAAAGAACAAATGTTCATGTACTTGTGCACTTTAAGCGCGTACCTAGCCATAGAAGGACTCGGCCGCAAGAATCCGAAAGGCCTAATTTGGCTTGTGACATCTAGAATGGGTGAGTAAGGTGATGAACTACAGAACAGGTTGCCTTGTTTTAAATTATCATAGATGGGCTTTCAATACAAGAATAAGAATATGCTGTACAGTGATTGACCAGTCATTCGAATATTCCAGATATTTTAAGCTTGTTAGGCCCGCTCCTATTCCGGTGCTGAAGAGTCATTGCAGGAGCAAACGTAGCGTCTACGACTGTAGAGTACCTTCGTGCTTAAGTTACTCAAGTCTGAGGACATTGTTCTACTCCATGCGATGGCGAAGTGACACTCTGCAATCTCTTTATGATATCTCATGATAAGACACGTGTGGATAATGGCCACAAGATTCCTTGAAAAGCATATAAGTATCATTCAAGAAGAAGGCACAAGAAAAGAAGCGCAAGAAACAATTTCGTTGATTATTCTGAATGGCAGGGAAAATCAAGAAGTTGATGGTCTTGTTAAGCAACGTTTATTCGATTTCGGCTGTATCCCAGTATACTTAAATTTTCGTTCATAAAACATGCATCGATATCAACTGCTAAAACTATTCTTTAACAATGAAAACAAAAATAAATCAATACGCGTGGATGGACTGATTACATTAGAATTAGGACAGACGATGCTCGGAGGGCGTATACTGACGTGACATAACAGGGGCTCCTGTGCAGCTGATGTCGATGAATTTCATGTAGGAGACACAAAAAATTGACAAATTTCTACACCGCGGTGCTGACCGCGGGCAGTCGCAGAAATTTGACGGGGCCACGTTCGTAATACATCAGCATAGTGTATAAAATTGTAATGCTTTGATTTACTTATCAATTAGAGTATGCTTGTCCTTTTTGATTACATCACTTAATGCAGTAAACACATGAACACGCAAACACAGCAAGACACCTGTTAGCACGTCCAAATGTACAGTAGATATTTACGAATTTATACAGTGTCACAAGTAGACCGATATACTGAAAAAGGTAAGAGAAATTTACCGAGACACATAGAAAGTTCATTGCTGAAAGCCGAATAAATCAACGAATTTGTTTTAAATCTACTTGCATAGAATAAGTAACGAATCATTGATGGTATATTGAAGACGATATTCATATCTGATGATATTGGTGAATTTTTGAAATCATTAAATTATTGAAAACATCAAAATTTACTGACATTCAGTGACACTCTATTGACAAAAAATATCATTTGACCGGGCGTTTGCCGACCTCGCTAGCTTTTAAAGCTATTGGCTTACACATTCATTCATTCATTTTTTTGATTTTAATGCGTCCTTACAGTGTGGGCCCTCCGGTTGTGTGCAATGTGCATATTACAATATCTGATCTTTGATAATTAAAGCATTGTTAAATACGTCATGAATGTACCAGTACTTCAATCTAATTTATTTCTGTATACGCGTTGTGTATGTGAATTCGACTTGAAAGAACGCAGGCTTTGACATTTGAAAATTCCTTCAAGTTTACTCTTCGGTTAACTTTCCGCTATGAGACAAGTTACCAACTTAGATCAAGAGCAGCTCGCAAATCGATCACAACTTTAAATTTCATTCCTGCTCAGACTGCAATCCGACCAGGGCACGCACTAGTCTCTCAAACTCAGAGTTGCTGCTTTCGACACTACACCAAGATAGTTAATCCATTCGAAGCAGTGCTGAAATGCTAATATGCGAAAAATGATACTTTGGGGTCAAAATTCTTTATCACACACTCTGAGCTGCTGGTGGTGGGTGGGATGCAAACCCACTGGAAGCCACTTGTGCTGACTCTTGATTGAGAAACTTGGTCATAGTGGTCAAACCGAATTCAGAGGCGAACATTGCTTACTGCCAAATGGTAATATTGGACACGCTTTGTGAAGATTTTGCCAGAGTCTGAAAGATGCATCAAGGCATGGTGTTACACTGTAAATTTTCCTTTGTTTCTTCCTCTTGGTGTATATTGCAAGGTTGATTACAATTGCTCCCCGGGAACATGGAACACGGTTGTATATAGCTTGTGGAGGTGATGTAAAGCAAAACAAACAACTCTTTTCGTTCGCCCCTGAGTATATTTCACCTTTAAACTGAAGATGCAACACTGAGATATCGAGGTTGTGGCCTCTGGGAGACTTAAGATTGCACTAACATCTCCGCCAAGATTTCAACTGGTAAGAGGACTTTGACTTTGGCATCTCGAAGAATTCATTTGCCTCTCTTTTTCCAAGAATGAATTTCAGACAACGCTCTGGCAAATCTTTGTATTATTTACATCAAGTGAAGCACCAGTAAGAACCATGTTTCGGACTAAACATTTCCGTACTGCATTTTTGCAACAAGTTGAGCCACTCTACGTAAGGGTTGTTCTCATTCAGACAACAAAAAGGCTTCCGTACTTAGCTGTTCCAATTATCGACCAATTCGTCCGTATGTCACGCAACGAAAATTTGTGAAAGAATCCTAGAGTTCGATCACACACATTCTCATAACGGACACTCTTCATACACTGTTTTAGCCCAAGAAATTTCCATTTCTCTAGGGTATTATATGCAACTGTACATGTACCGGTAACTACATTTACGTGGCTAAATGAGTGAGACACATGCAAGTTGTGTCAGAATGTAGGAACAGGCCCTACATGATGATCACATACTATGCTTGGGCTACAAGACAGTGTGTCCAACAGGATCATTAAAGCATCTAAAAAAATTGAAGTTAATTGAAGCATCAATTGAAAATATTCTAACCGAAACTTTATTATCTGGAATTATAAGAAGTAGGTCCACCTGTAATGAGTTGGTAATTTAGCTTGTTTGCTTACTAATATTACCGGTATTCCTAACATCAAAATTTGATAAAGTAGGAAAGATTCCTTGACAATGAGTCACAATTCCCTCTTGAATCTGGCTCTTTTCAAAGAAAACAAAGCCAAAATTTGTATTCTAGCTTTTCAACAATAAAGTTCTCTGAAATCACCATGACCATTGTCTAGGGCTGTCTCAAAAGACAAATAAAATGAATTTAAGAGCTGATTTTTTTCGGGAATGCTACCGAAAAAAGTGAAATTTTTGGCTGATAAATGACTGATATAGGCTCTGCAAAGAATGACCCAGCTCTTATATTCGTATATTATGAAAGAAAAAATTTTGAGATCGGGGAATTTGGATAGCTGACATAAAAGACTGGAATCGATTATTCGGTAAATGGTGCTTATACCGATAGTGACGGATGCAGTAGCAAGATGCTCTAATAATTCTTGCACAGCTAGGCCATTCATCGGATCAGTTAGTTATTTTATCAAATGAAACACCCGGATTACTTCGACAAAGTTTTGCGCTCGTAGCATAGCAAACTTTGATCTGTTAAATAGTTCATTCGAGATACAAGAAACCTGCATCTCCATCGATAGTGCTATTGTCATGAACCACACATGCCTGCTACAATTTAACTGTCTCACCAATTTTGAGGCAAGTAGATAGCGTAACTTCTACCCACGTGATAGACAAACTCTCTTGATACAGTGCTGCTGAGATCAGCAGTTTTGAAACTTGACATCATTTTCGGCCTTTATTGACAGGTGGATATCGAGGTTCAACGCGCCAAAATCTTTCTGACAATAATGACAACAAAGACAGACACTGCCTCTAACACAATTGAAAACTTCATTTGAGCACAAATGAGTCTTCGGTAATCCCCAATATTATGAATGCATATTACAAGCTCCAATCATTTCACAAAATAGAAGGTGTCGATCATTGCCGTGGTAATCGCCTTGGCATGGAAGAGCAGGCACAAATTTTTCAGAACATGTCAAGGCGTCTCTGATTAATTGTAATTTATTATGTGCTGATATGCGCTTTTAACATCTACTTTCAGATAGTGAATCTACGCTGAAGAAAGCGCTGGAAGTATTCTGTTGCGCTTCATCTTACATAACAAGTTAACAGTAGCATGTTCGGCAGTAATACATTCAACCCAATACGAGCAGCGGTTATTGGGTACTTCCTAGTATCCCAATTACCACGGGCAACTTAAAACAAGCAAGCAATGATGGTTGCTGCTTCATTTCACTCCATGAGCGCATCCTGAGGATTGCTATATGTTAGGACCTAGAGGGCTGAAAAAAAGGGGTAAAAGAGTACTTCATAACTTAACTTCAACAATTCATCGGTCAACTTCATTCCTAGACCGCACTTTTTTACTGAATCGGTGTAGCAACATGAGGAGCATGCACTGTAGGAAACATCTACAAAATTGTTAATCCTGGCTATGCTCTAAAAGACAAGCATTGGCAAACTTAAACACTATCCTGATGCAACAGCTGGTGGACTATATATTGATCTAGTGCTCCTGGATGAAGTTTGAAGGACCCGAAAGCCAACTGCAACAAACGATTCCCATCAACAATTTTGCGAAGATTGAATTGACATCAAGCAAAAATATTTTAGATTGATGTTACTGCACCCGAAAAGAATTCGGTCGGAGGTCAGCAAACTCACATGGCCTACGGTCAACAATCTTAAATAAAATCGAAACCAAGCTTTAGCAATGTTAGTAAATAAAAACAAGCATTCGTCAGAAGATCGGTTTTGTGAGCAGATATATCCCTTAGCTACATAGAAATCTGATGTCTGATGATATTAACCGACTATCTGCAAGAAACAACTGACTCTATACATAAAACCGTGTGATCATTGGTCAAATGTGAATTATCATTGAAGTGAAAACTTTCAAAATGAATTCACAGCTATCTCCAGTCATCAGGCTAGAAAAAACGGACATTAACACAAGGCTATTGCGATGCAAATAGTTTTCAATGGTTCATGCTCCAATTGTTCACATGAATCACATCATGACAATTACTCCATAAACTTCATTTCAATCAGTGTCATGCCTATTATTCACACGAGACTTGGTCGGAAAGCTCCGAGACGATGTTGATCCGTTGTTCTAGAATCATGAATAGAGTCATAGACATCAAACATCAACAAAAGTTCTAGAGCAGACAGCTCCAATCCGCTTTTTTAAAATTTGTGGCAGTCATTTGGTCGAAAAAAAGGCTTTAATTCAATTCTTTGTTCTAAGTCATCAAATTATTTGTCCGCCAACTCAAGTTTTCGACAGTTCTTGGAATTGCGATTTAGTCAGTTCCCAAAAATAATTCATAAGTTATTGAACCCTTTGGATTCCATTCTTACTCTATGGTGGATTCTACCTGGAAAACATTTCTCAAAATAAGATTGATTATACTTGATTAAATTAGACACCAGTGGTTTCTGAGTTCTGTCTTACTCGTATAAATGCAGTTTCTCTTAGGCTCGACTCCTCCGAATATTACGCGACTGACGAGGCTACTGCAATCAGGCATGTATACAACAAGATGAAAATATCGGAGTATAAAGATTGCAGGGTGCTAATATTGACTTGTTACTTTTTCTTGCTTGATCTTTGCTTGGTCTTTCTTCGTCCTTTTTGGTGTCAGTTACTAAACTACATACGATGCCATAAAAAAAATTACTAAACCATATACGGTGCCATAGCTCCGTTAATATTAAACATTTCCAAAAACCAAACACATATTCGGGCTCCTCATGAAGTGACCAACAAGCACACATCATCAAATCACTGAATATCACTGCAGTTTTTCGACAATTTAAAACAAATCGTATTTAAACAAAAATTCTAAAGAAACACAACCTATACGAGGCCATGGCTTCCATCAATCTCAACCATTCAGCACGAAACTTCCCACACATATAGTACAAGTCCTAATGAACGGGACAATACCTCATTTGACTTCTCCCGATGCCAATAACTCATGTCAATCCCCAAAAACCTCCCTCGACCAATGAAAATTATCAGCAAATCCGAAAAACACCTATACGAGGCCATGGCTCCCACAAAACTGAACCGATCCCCTCCAAACTTCACACACACATACTACCTGCATACTACACCTCCCAACGAACAGGACAATACCTCACTTCAACACTCTACATGCTCTCCACCTCCGCTGAACTTCAAAAAACTCTGTCAACAAAATTTACCTTGCACCACTAATCAACACATACACAAACTCACCTATACGGGGCCATGGCTCCCACAAAACAAAACCGATTCCCTCCAAACTTCACACACGCATACTACACCTCCCAACGATCAGGACAATACCTCACTTCAACACTCTACATGCATTTTAATATTTTACCAATGATTTTTACATACTACTGACCAAGACTACCTACCCCGGGACGAGCAAACCGAATAATTTTGTTAGAAACTTGCTAACTGTTTGGTAATTTTGTGAAAAATAGAAATTTTGATAAATTCCTACTATGTTTGCTAATTTTGTTAGAGGCCTGCCAGTTTCTATGCAAAATAATAAAATTATAAAAAACTTTTTAATTTTATTAAATATTTATGAAATATTAGTCAAATTATCCTAAATGTCAGAACAAAACATTAATTAAATACATGCTTTCAGATAAGATCTGATATGCCATCCAAAACGCAGTGTGTTGTCAGGAGCATTAAACTTTTGATTGACAAGAATCCATGAGAAATTGTCTCAAAAGCCATTGATTCACTAATATCTCTCATTGAAGACCTGTGATTCGATGCTTGGTCAAATGAGCTTGAAAATAAGTTTTAGCACGAATGTAGCAATCAGATCTTGTGTTCGAAATTGTATGTTTTACTTCCATATTGCTTGTATGAATCTTGTGTATTATCTTCGTGAAAACTACTCGATACGTCATGATATGAGCCTTAAATCGAAGAAACAGTTTAAGTCGTGTGAAATTTCACCGACTCTGAGATCCTATCGAACTGTAGTAATCGCTTCGAACTTGCTCTAATCGTTCTCAGGAAACGATAGGAATTCCCGTGACGAGAATCCTATATTGGGTGCTATATTTAGAAGTCTGTGTAAGGCGCTCAGAGAGTTGCTATCATTTCCCGATGTTTCACGAGTGTGTCACGAGCATGTTGCACGAGTAATCAGTTTTCATGATTATTTCTAAAGCATTACTTTATTCTAATGCATCCCAACCTCTGCAATTATCTAATTTATCTTTCTGACCTATTCTGAGAAGGGATTATCATGTCTTCAAGATGGCGAGCCTCCCGACTTCGAACATTGCAAAGCATTTCTTCGCCGCGCTCTACGTCTATCAGTCAGTTCACGGATTCCTCATGTAGTGTGTGGGTGTGAGTAGTAATAAAAGGTCCATAATAAACACAGCGCGCCCTCCCCCCCTCTGGAACGACAGAGTGTCTTAGTCGGCCGCCGTGGTGCTTCGGATCTGACTCCCCCCCTCTGGAACGACAGAGGTTGTAGTCTGTCGTGGTGTGCCGGCCAGGTGGGTCCACGTTCACAAACTGTTCGCTGACCCCCCCCCTCTGCAACGACAGAGTGTGAGACTCTGGTGAGTTGGTCCGACCGCCTGGTTGACGTGGGCGACCGTCCAGGTTAACGTGGGCGACCGTCTAGGTTGACGTGGGCGACCGTCTAGGTTGACGTGGGCGACCGTCTAGGTTGTCGTGGATGGTGAAATGGCTGCCAGATTCGGATTCAGCGTAAATTCTGCATCGGTATGGTGAGTTTCAAGGCAATCGGCGAGAAAAAATTTTTCTTCAAAATTTTAACAGAGTTAGAATTTGGGACGTTTTGGTGTGTAGCGCCCAAACGAAGCATCGGATGAGAAAACGGAGGCCAGATTCGGATTCAGCGTGAAATTCTGCATCGGTATGGTGAGTTTCAAGTCAATCGGAGAGAAAAAATTTTCGCTGACGTCCCCCCCCCTCTGGACAGCTCGCTTCGATTTTGGCTTCCAGTGGACGGATTTAGTCGTGTCATAGCTCGTTTGAAAGCTAAGAGTGAGACAAATTCACTGAAAGAATCGGCTTGTCCCTATCTGTCTTCGTTTAGATGTGAGACACCATTTAAGATTTTGGGACATTGGCGAAAAACGACAGAGTTAGAATTTGGGACGTTTTGGGCTGTAGCGTCAAAACAAAGCATCGGATTGGAAAACGGATTTCAGATTTGGAATCAGCGTGAAATTCTCTATCTGTATGGTGAGTTTCAAGTCAATCGGAGAGAAAAAATTTTCAACATTTTTCGAAAAAACGACAGAGTTAGAATTTTTTGCGATGGCTGCCTACTGTAGAGCCAAAACGAAGCATCGGATGGGAAAACGGAGGCCAGATTCGGATTCAGCGTCAAATTCTACATGGAAATGGTGTATTTCCAGCTCAATCGGAGAGAAAAAATTTTCGCTGACGTCCCCCCCCTTCTAGACAGCTCGCTTCGATTTTGGCTTCCAGTGGACGGATTTTGTCGTGCCATAGCTCGTTTGAAAGCTAAGAGTGAGACAAATTCACTGAAAGAATCGGCTTGTTCCTATCTGTCTTCGTTCAAAAGTTAGAGCGGTTACAAGATTTTAGGTCGGAGCTCGCTCACCTGAAAAAATCCTAAGTGTCAGAGTGACTTTGTATGGGTAAAATTTTGAAAATTTTCCAAAGTGTGGAATTTCGACCTGGGACCGCCACCAAAACATTTTTCATCAAATTTTGAAATTTCACTGACGTCCCCCCCCCCCTCTGGACAGCTTGCTTCGATTTTGGCTTCCAGTGGACCGGATTTTGTCGTGCGATAGCTCGTTTGAAAGCTAAGAGTGAGACAAATTCAGTGTAAGAATCGGCTTGTTCCTATCTGTCTTCGTTCAAAAGTTAGAGCGGTTACAAGATTTTAGGTCGGAGCTCGCTCACCTGAAAAAATCCTAAGTGTCAGAGTGACTTTGTATGGGTAAAATTTTGAAAATTTTCCAAAGTGTGGAATTTCGACCTGGGACCGTCACCAAAACATTTTTCATCAAATTTTGAAATTTCACTGACGTCCCCCCCCCTCTGGACAGCTTGCTTCGATTTTGGCTTCCAGTGGACGGATTTTGTCGTGCGATAGCTCGTTTGAAAGCTAAGAGTGAGACAAATTCAGTGAAAGAATCGGCTTGTTCCTATCTGTCTTCGTTCAAAAGTTAGAGCGGTTACAAGATTTTAGGTCGGAGCTCGCTCACCTGAAAAAATCCTAAGTGTCAGAGTGACTTTGTATGGGTAAAATTTTGAAAATTTTCCAAAGTGTGGAATTTCGACCTGGGACCGTCACCAAAACATTTTTCATCAAATTTTGAAATTACACTGACGTCCCCCCCCTCTGGACAGCTTGCTTCGATTTTGTCTTCCAGTGGACGGATTTTGTCGTGTCATAGCTCGTTTGAAAGCTAAGAGTGAGACAAATTCACTGAAAGAATCGGCTTGTCCCTATCTGTCTTCGTTTAGATGTGAGATGCCATTTAAGATTTTGGGACATTGGCGAAAAACGACAGAGTTAGAATTTGGGACGTTTTGGGCTGTAGCTTCAAAACGAAGCATCGGATGGGAAAACGGATTTCAGATTTGGAATCAGCGTGAAATTCTTTATCTGTATGGTGAGTTTCATGTCAATCGGAGAGTTTCAAGTCAATCGGCGAGAAAAATTTTCAACATTTTTCGGAAAAACGAGTTAGAATTTTTGCGATGGCTGCCTACTGTAGAGCCAGAACGAAGCATCGGATGGGAAAACGGAGGCCAGATTCGGATTCAGCGTCAAATTCTACATGGAAATGGTGTATTTCCAGCTCAATCGGAGAGAAAAAATTTTCGCTGACGTCCCCCCCCTCTCTAGACAGCTCGCTTCGATTTTGGCTTCCAGTGGACGGATTTTGTCGTGCGATAGCTCGTTTGAAAGCTAAGAGTGAGACAATTTCAGTGAAAGAATCGGCTTGTTCCTATCTGTCTTCGTTCAAAAGTTAGAGCGGTTACAAGATTTTAGGTCGGAGCTCGCTCACCTGAAAAAATCCTAAGTGTCAGAGTGACTTTGTATGGGTAAAATTTTGAAAATTTTCCAAAGTGTGGAATTTCGACCTGGGACCGCCACCAAAACATTTTTCATCAAATTTTGAAATTTCACTGACGTCCCCCCCCCCTCTGGACAGCTTGCTTCGATTTTGGCTTCCAGTGGACGGATTTTGTCGTGCGATAGCTCGTTTGAAAGCTAAGAGTGAGACAAATTCAGTGTAAGAATCGGCTTGTTCCTATCTGTCTTCGTTCAAAAGTTAGAGCGGTTACAAGATTTTAGGTCGGAGCTCGCTCACCTGAAAAAATCCTAAGTGTCAGAGTGACTTTGTATGGGTAAAATTTTGAAAATTTTCCAAAGTGTGGAATTTCGACCTGGGACCGTCACCAAAACATTTTTCATCAAATTTTGAAATTTCACTGACGTCCCCCCCTCTGGACAGCTTGCTTCGATTTTGGCTTCCAGTGGACGGATTTTGTCGTGCGATAGCTCGTTTGAAAGCTAAGAGTGAGACAAATTCAGTGAAAGAATCGGCTTGTTCCTATCTGTCTTCGTTCAAAAGTTAGAGCGGTTACAAGATTTAAGGTCGGAGCTCGCTCACCTGAAAAAATCCTAAGTGTCAGAGTGACTTTGTATGGGTAAAATTTTGAAAATTTTCCAAAGTGTGGAATTTCGACCTGGGACCGTCACCAAAACATTTTTCATCAAATTTTGAAATTACACTGACGTCCCCCCCCTCTGGACAGCTTGCTTCGATTTTGTCTTCCAGTGGACGGATTTTGTCGTGTCATAGCTCGTTTGAAAGCTACGAGTGAGACAAATTCACTGAAAGAATCGGCTTGTCCCTATCTGTCTTCGTTTAGATGTGAGATGCCATTTAAGATTTTGGGACATTGGCGAAAAACGACAGAGTTAGAATTTGGGACGTTTTGGGCTGTAGCTTCAAAACGAAGCATCGGATGGGAAAACGGATTTCAGATTTGGAATCAGCGTGAAATTCTTTATCTGTATGGTGAGTTTCATGTCAATCGGAGAGTTTCAAGTCAATCGGCGAGAAAAATTTTCAACATTTTTCGGAAAAACGAGTTAGAATTTTTGCGATGGCTGCCTACTGTAGAGCCAAAACGAAGCATCGGATGGGAAAACGGAGGCCAGATTCGGATTCAGCGTCAAATTCTACATGGAAATGGTGTATTTCCAGCTCAATCGGAGAGAAAAAATTTTCGCTGACGTCCCCCCCCTCTCTAGACAGCTCGCTTCGATTTTGGCTTCCAGTGGACGGATTTTGTCGTGCGATAGCTCGTTTGAAAGCTAAGAGTGAGACAATTTCAGTGAAAGAATCGGCTTGTTCCTATCTGTCTTCGTTCAAAAGTTAGAGCGGTTACAAGATTTTAAGTCGGAGCTCGCTCACCTGAAAAAATCCTAAGTGTCAGAGTGACTTTGTATGGGTAAAATTTTGAAAATTTTCCAAAGTGTGGAATTTCGACCTGGGACCGCCACCAAAACATTTTTCATCAAATTTTGAAATTTCACTGACGTCCCCCCCCCTCTGGACAGCTTGCTTCGATTTTGGCTTCCAGTGGACGGATTTTGTCGTGCGATAGCTCGTTTGAAAGCTAAGAGTGAGACAAATTCAGTGTAAGAATCGGCTTGTTCCTATCTGTCTTCGTTCAAAAGTTAGAGCGGTTACAAGATTTTAGGTCGGAGCTCGCTCACCTGAAAAAATCCTAAGTGTCAGAGTGACTTTGTATGGGTAAAATTTTGAAAATTTTCCAAAGTGTGGAATTTCGACCTGGGACCGTCACCAAAACATTTTTCATCAAATTTTGAAATTTCACTGACGTCCCCCCCCTCTGGACAGCTTGCTTCGATTTTGGCTTCCAGTGGACGGATTTTGTCGTGCGATAGCTCGTTTGAAAGCTAAGAGTGAGACAAATTCAGTGAAAGAATCGGCTTGTTCCTATCTGTCTTCGTTCAAAAGTTAGAGCGGTTACAAGATTTTAGGTCGGAGCTCGCTCACCTGAAAAAATCCTAAGTGTCAGAGTGACTTTGTATGGGTAAAATTTTGAAAATTTTCCAAAGTGTGGAATTTCGACCTGGGACCGTCACCAAAACATTTTTCATCAAATTTTGAAATTTCACTGACGTCCCCCCCCTCTGGACAGCTTGCTTCGATTTTGTCTTCCAGTGGACGGATTTTGTCGTGTCATAGCTCGTTTGAAAGCTAAGAGTGAGACAAATTCACTGAAAGAATCGGCTTGTCCCTATCTGTCTTCGTTTAGATGTGAGATGCCATTTAAGATTTTGGGACATTGGCGAAAAACGACAGAGTTAGAATTTGGGACGTTTTGGGCTGTAGCTTCAAAACGAAGCATCGGATGGGAAAACGGATTTCAGATTTGGAATCAGCGTGAAATTCTTTATCTGTATGGTGAGTTTCATGTCAATCGGAGAGTTTCAAGTCAATCGGCGAGAAAAATTTTCAACATTTTTCGGAAAAACGAGTTAGAATTTTTGCGATGGCTGCCTACTGTAGAGCCAGAACGAAGCATCGGATGGGAAAACGGAGGCCAGATTCGGATTCAGCGTCAAATTCTACATGGAAATGGTGTATTTCCAGCTCAATCGGAGAGAAAAAATTTTCGCTGACGTCCCCCCCCTCTCTAGACAGCTCGCTTCGATTTAGGCTTCCAGTGGACGGATTTTGTCGTGCCATAGCTCGTTTGAAAGCTAAGAGTGAGACAAATTCACTGAAAGAATCGGCTTGTTCCTATCTGTCTTCGTTCAAAAGTTAGAGCGGTTACAAGATTTTAGGTCGGAGCTCGCTCACCTGAAAAAATCCTAAGTGTCAGAGTGACTTTGTATGGGTAAAATTTTGAAAATTTTCCAAAGTGTGGAATTTCGACCTGGGACCGTCACCAAAACATTTTTCATCAAATTTTGAAATTTCACTGACGTCCCCCCCCCTCTGGACAGCTTGCTTCGATTTTGGCTTCCAGTGGACGGATTTTGTCGTGCGATAGCTCGTTTGAAAGCTAAGAGTGAGACAAATTCAGTGAAAGAATCGGCTTGTTCCTATCTGTCTTCGTTCAAAAGTTAGAGCGGTTACAAGATTTTAGGTCGGAGCTCGCTCACCTGAAAAAATCCTAAGTGTCAGAGTGACTTTGTATGGGTAAAATTTTGAAAATTTTCCAAAGTGTGGAATTTCGACCTGGGACCGTCACCAAAACATTTTTCATCAAATTTTGAAATTACACTGACGTCCCCCCCCCTCTGGACAGCTTGCTTCGATTTTGTCTTCCAGTGGACGGATTTTGTCGTGTCATAGCTCGTTTGAAAGCTAAGAGTGAGACAAATTCACTGAAAGAATCGGCTTGTCCCTATCTGTCTTCGTTTAGATGTGAGATGCCATTTAAGATTTTGGGACACTGGCGAAAAACGACAGAGTTAGAATTTGGGACGTTTTGGGCTGTAGCTTCAAAACGAAGCATCGGATGGGAAAACGGATTTCAGATTTGGAATCAGCGTGAAATTCTTTATCTGTATGGTGAGTTTCATGTCAATCGGAGAGTTTCAAGTCAATCGGCGAGAAAAATTTTCAACATTTTTCGGAAAAACGAGTTAGAATTTTTGCGATGGCTGCCTACTGTAGAGCCAGAACGAAGCATCGGATGGGAAAACGGAGGCCAGATTCGGATTCAGCGTCAAATTCTACATGGAAATGGTGTATTTCCAGCTCAATCGGAGAGAAAAAATTTTCGCTGACGTCCCCCCCCTTCTAGACAGCTCGCTTCGATTTTGGCTTCCAGTGGACGGATTTTGTCGTGCGATAGCTCGTTTGAAAGCTAAGAGTGAGACAAATTCAGTGAAAGAATCGGCTTGTTCCTATCTGTCTTCGTTCAAAAGTTAGAGCGGTTACAAGATTTTAGGTCGGAGCTCGCTCACCTGAAAAAATCCTAAGTGTCAGAGTGACTTTGTATGGGTAAAATTTTGAAAATTTTCCAAAGTGTGGAATTTCGACCTGGGACCGCCACCAAAACATTTTTCATCAAATTTTGAAATTTCACTGACGTCCCCCCCCCTCTGGACAGCTTGCTTCGATTTTGGCTTCCAGTGGACGGATTTTGTCGTGCGATAGCTCGTTTGAAAGCTAAGAGTGAGACAAATTCAGTGTAAGAATCGGCTTGTTCCTATCTGTCTTCGTTCAAAAGTTAGAGCGGTTACAAGATTTTAGGTCGGAGCTCGCTCACCTGAAAAAATCCTAAGTGTCAGAGTGACTTTGTATGGGTAAAATTTTGAAAATTTTCCAAAGTGTGGAATTTCGACCTGGGACCGTCACCAAAACATATTTCATCAAATTTTGAAATTTCACTGACGTCCCCCCCCCTCTGGACAGCTTGCTTCGATTTTGGCTTCCAGTGGACGGATTTTGTCGTGCGATAGCTCGTTTGAAAGCTAAGAGTGAGACAAATTCAGTGAAAGAATCGGCTTGTTCATATCTGTCTTCGTTCAAAAGTTAGAGCGGTTACAAGATTTTAGGTCGGAGCTCGCTCACCTGAAAAAATCCTAAGTGTCAGAGTGACTTTGTATGGGTAAAATTTTGAAAATTTTCCAAAGTGTGGAATTACGACCTGGGACCGTCACCAAAACATTTTTCATCAAATTTTGAAATTTCACTGACGTCCCCCCCCCTCTGGACAGCTTGCTTCGATTTTGTCTTCCAGTGGACGGATTTTGTCGTGTCATAGCTCGTTTGAAAGCTAAGAGTGAGACAAATTCACTGAAAGAATCGGCTTGTCCCTATCTGTCTTCGTTTAGATGTGAGATGCCATTTAAGATTTTGGGACATTGGCGAAAAACGACAGAGTTAGAATTTGGGACGTTTTGGGCTGTAGCTTCAAAACGAAGCATCGGATGGGAAAACGGATTTCAGATTTGGAATCAGCGTGAAATTCTTTATCTGTATGGCGAGTTTCATGTCAATCGGAGAGTTTCAAGTCAATCGGCGAGAAAAATTTTCAACATTTTTCGGAAAAACGAGTTAGAATTTTTGCGATGGCTGCCTACTGTAGAGCCAGAACGAAGCATCGGATGGGAAAACGGAGGCCAGATTCGGATTCAGCGTCAAATTCTACATGGAAATGGTGTATTTCCAGCTCAATCGGAGAGAAAAAATTTTCGCTGACGTCCCCCCCTCTCTAGACAGCTCGCTTCGATTTTGGCTTCCAGTGGACGGATTTTGTCGTGCGATAGCTCGTTTGAAAGCTAAGAGTGAGACAAATTCAGTGAAAGAATCGGCTTGTTCCTATCTGTCTTCGTTCAAAAGTTAGAGCGGTTACAAGATTTTAGGTCGGAGCTCGCTCACCTGAAAAAATCCTAAGTGTCAGAGTGACTTTGTATGGGTAAAATTTTGAAAATTTTCCAAAGTGTGGAATTTCGACCTGGGACCGCCACCAAAACATTTTTCATCAAATTTTGAAATTTCACTGACGTCCCCCCCCCTCTGGACAGCTTGCTTCGATTTTGGCTTCCAGTGGACGGATTTTGTCGTGCGATAGCTCGTTTGAAAGCTAAGAGTGAGACAAATTCAGTGTAAGAATCGGCTTGTTCCTATCTGTCTTCGTTCAAAAGTTAGAGCGGTTACAAGATTTTAGGTCGGAGCTCGCTCACCTGAAAAAATCCTAAGTGTCAGAGTGACTTTGTATGGGTAAAATTTTGAAAATTTTCCAAAGTGTGGAATTTCGACCTGGGACCGTCACCAAAACATTTTTCATCCAATTTTGAAATTTCACTGACGTCCCCCCCCTCTGGACAGCTTGCTTCGATTTTGGCTTCCAGTGGACGGATTTTGTCGTGCGATAGCTCGTTTGAAAGCTAAGAGTGAGACAAATTCAGTGTAAGAATCGGCTTGTTCCTATCTGTCTTCGTTCAAAAGTTAGAGCGGTTACAAGATTTTAGGTCGGAGCTCGCTCACCTGAAAAAATCCTAAGTGTCAGAGTGACTTTGTATGGGTAAAATTTTGAAAATTTTCCAAAGTGTGGAATTTCGACCTGGGACCGTCACCAAAACATTTTTCATCAAATTTTGAAATTTCACTGACGTCCCCCCCCTCTGGACAGCTTGCTTCGATTTTGGCTTCCAGTGGACGGATTTTGTCGTGCGATAGCTCGTTTGAAAGCTAAGAGTGAGACAATTTCAGTGAAAGAATCGGCTTGTTCCTATCTGTCTTCGTTCAAAAGTTAGAGCGGTTACAAGATTTTAGGTCGGAGCTCGCTCACCTGAAAAAATCCTAAGTGTCAGAGTGACTTTGTATGGGTAAAATTTTGAAAATTTTCCAAAGTGTGGAATTTCGACCTGGGACCGTCACCAAAACATTTTTCATCAAATTTTGAAATTACACTGACGTCCCCCCCCTCTGGACAGCTTGCTTCGATTTTGTCTTCCAGTGGACGGATTTTGTCGTGTCATAGCTCGTTTGAAAGCTAAGAGTGAGACAAATTCAGTGTAAGAATCGGCTTGTTCCTATCTGTCTTCGTTCAAAAGTTAGAGCGGTTACAAGATTTTAGGTCGGAGCTCGCTCACCTGAAAAAATCCTAAGTGTCAGAGTGACTTTGTATGGGTAAAATTTTGAAAATTTTCCAAAGTGTGGAATTTCGACCTGGGACCGTCACCAAAACATTTTTCATCAAATTTTGAAATTTCACTGACGTCCCCCCCCTCTGGACAGCTTGCTTCGATTTTGGCTTCCAGTGGACGGATTTTGTCGTGCGATAGCTCGTTTGAAAGCTAAGAGTGAGACAAATTCAGTGAAAGAATCGGCTTGTTCCTATCTGTCTTCGTTCAAAAGTTAGAGCGGTTACAAGATTTTAGGTCGGAGCTCGCTCACCTGAAAAAATCCTAAGTGTCAGAGTGACTTTGTATGGGTAAAATTTTGAAAATTTTCCAAAGTGTGGAATTTCGACCTGGGACCGTCACCAAAACATTTTTCATCAAATTTTGAAATTACACTGACGTCCCCCCCCTCTGGACAGCTTGCTTCGATTTTGTCTTCCAGTGGACGGATTTTGTCGTGTCATAGCTCGTTTGAAAGCTAAGAGTGAGACAAATTCACTGAAAGAATCGGCTTGTCCCTATCTGTCTTCGTTTAGATGTGAGATGCCATTTAAGATTTTGGGACATTGGCGAAAAACGACAGAGTTAGAATTTGGGACGTTTTGGGCTGTAGCTTCAAAACGAAGCATCGGATGGGAAAACGGATTTCAGATTTGGAATCAGCGTGAAATTCTTTATCTGTATGGCGAGTTTCATGTCAATCGGAGAGTTTCAAGTCAATCGGCGAGAAAAATTTTCAACATTTTTCGGAAAAACGAGTTAGAATTTTTGCGATGGCTGCCTACTGTAGAGCCAGAACGAAGCATCGGATGGGAAAACGGAGGCCAGATTCGGATTCAGCGTCAAATTCTACATGGAAATGGTGTATTTCCAGCTCAATCGGAGCACTAGAACCGGAGATAGACGGGATTTTTAGTGTTTGGATGTTGGGTATTACGTCATCAGCTGATCGCCACACTCTATATAAGCTGGGAACCGACGGAGACTTGTCATTTAGAGGAGAACGATTGTCAGAGGTAGGTCGTCTCTCTGAGCTCCGATGATAGCTTCGGACATTCCAAATTCCAAGTTTCTGTAAGAAACCGACTTAGAAAATTTCATTGCTGATATCAGCTAAGCCGTCAGACTTAGAGGTTCGCCAGGAGATGGCCTTCGTCTCCAGGCCATAAAAGACTCCAAAACTTTAAAGGCTCGTAACTTTGCTTCTACAAGTCCGTTTGGCTTGATTCAAAAAAGATTCGGTCGCTATTGACCTGTCCTAAGTGATGGACTACTTATAAAATTTCATAAGTAGTGCTAAAAAGTTGAAAAATTTAAATTCACTAGTTTTGGAGGTTTTCTGGGGTTTTCGACCCTGCTGAAGTCAATGAAAGCATTTTTAATGATGTCTGAGCCAGTCTTCTCATGGTATAAGCGGCTTTTCACTGAAAGCGAGCAAGACACGGAGAGTTTTGCTGTAATATTCCACTGACAGGGTGTTCCTTCGGGACGGCGGACGATGCCGTAGTGATAAGTGTGGCAAGGGAATGTGTCATATTTGAGACCGTAACCGCTGAGACAACTCATGTCTCATGTTGGGCATTTGACACAGCTCTCAACGTAGCACTTTGAACGCCAATCGGTTGAGTCTTAGCTATCTTGTCATGGGTGGCCTCTAAACATCTCCATTGCAAAACGCTGGTGAATCAAGCTCTCTACGGCTTGCTATCAAGCTGATCAAAGCAATAACTTGGGATGTTTCCTCAAGGTTTTCAAGTATGCTGAGTTCAAATCTGCTATCAGATTTCAAATTTAACTAAGTCTAAGGCAGCTTTGAGGGGTTAGATCCCAGCTACTGTTCACTACCTTTGACTCGGCGTTGCTGTTACCACTTCGGGGCAGTGACAATGATGTCTTAAGCTGTAAATAGCGGGTATTGGGGAAGATCTCTCACTTCCCTAGTGATCAGTACAAGGCCTTCGGGCTGTCGACGGGATCGAGTGCCACTCACTACACTCAAATCTATCATTCCTCACTAAGTGTAAATTACTGACTATACATTTGTCCTGCTATCAGGTTGTTTTGAGTTGCTATCTAGTTGAATAGTCTCTTGCTATCAAGAGATTCACTTCTGCTCATAAAGCACATCATCGCTGTAATACCTCCTTTGCTCGAGCGTTCCTTCGGGACGGCGGGTACTGCCGTAGAGGGATTGTGTTGCACGGGTTGTTCGTCGTTTGTTAGACCGAAACCTCTGAGCCGTTGCTCATGTTGGGCATTCGACTTCATACTCAACGTGACGTTTTCTCTCGCCAGGTCAGAGTACTTCAGCCATTCGACAAAGGTTAGTCTTTATGATATGGAGTAGAGTGAAATGTAATTCATTAGATGCCCCTTCAATGATTGCTCCCATGATAAACGTTGATGAGACAAATGAAATGATTCTCATCTTCCTTTTTCAGTGATTGAAATCTACTAACACACTACCGTATAATCGGCCACTATGGGGCAAGACATGATAGAGCCTTCAATGCGCTTTGCCCTAGGCAGTCTTTAGACTGGCGAATACTATCATTAAGTTGAATCTGCTATCAGTCAACTTGAACGTTGCGTCGCATTAGAGGGGTATATAAACCACTGCCTCTCATTTCATTTCAATCATGCAGACGCCGAACAGTCAAGTCAGCTCTCCTCGCGGACCGCAGTTAAGGCCGCGAAATTTATTTGAGGAGTTTGTCAGGCTAGAGGAGCAAGACAGAGTTTTTAATAATCTTGCTCGGATTGGCAATCCGATGACAGCAACTGCTGTCAATCCAACGGAATGGCGCTACATGCCACTTTTTAGCCATGTACCAGTTAGTGTGGAAGTCGACACTGCTACCAAGGAGAGAGTCAAAGACTCTCTCAGCAGAATTGGTAGGGTGTAAGATGACGTTACTCCCGAGAACGAATCATCGGCTCTCTTAAGGGCCACCATGGGGCAAGACATGATAGAACCTCCTCGCGGTTTGCCCTGGGCAGTCTTCGGACTGGCGAATACTATCATTAAGTTGAATCTGCTATCAGTCAACTTGAACGTTGCAAATGAAGTTCGGTGTAATACTTCCTTTCGACGGGCGTTCCTGTAAAGGGCGGCGGTGAAACCCGTAGCTATGTATACCGCAAGGGGCATTCGGCGATGGTCAATCTTGTTAAACCTCTCTGCGTCATGTTTGCAAGTGATTGCCTCTGTCTCAACGTAGTATGCATTCGCGCCAGGGCGACATTTAGCCAACTGTCGAAGGTTGCCTAAAACTTTCCATTGCATACGTTATGAGAACCATGAGTTCTACCTGTCTCTATCAATGAGACGAATTGATGAATGGAATGAAATGGGAGGACACTCACGCGCCACACGCAACATAACACACTTCTCTCTTCCGTAGTCTAACAAGCTCTTTACACATGGATCGCAGTCGATTGCTATCCCTATATCAGAAGTGTAAGCTATCTTAATTTTATCTAACACTATTTCATCTACCATTATCATCCATATGAAATGTTATAAGAATTGCAAGTTAGACTAAGCGTGCTACTATTTCCAAATGAATAAAGTATACATGGTTAAATCATCCACTTAAGCCCATCCGTAGTCTAACAAGCTCTTTACACATGGATCGCAGTGGATTGCTATCCCTGTATCAGAAGTGTAAGCTATCTAAATTTTATTTAACACTATTTCATCTACCATCATCACCCATATGAAGTGTCATAAGATTTACAAGTTAGACTAAGCGTTCTACTATTTGTAAATGAAAGATATCGTTTCAACAGTTTACAGATTGAAAATAAAGTTTCAATAGTGTGTGCGTTAGAAATAAAGCTTTATCTGTTTGTATGTTAGAAACAAAATAAAGTTTACAAGATAAAAAGTAAAGTTTCACCACTTTACAAGTTAAGAATAAAGTTCTATCTGTTTATATGTTAGAAATAAAATAAAGTTTCAATAGTGTATGTGTTAGAAATAAAGTCTTAGCTGTTTGTATATCAAAATAAAGTTTCAAGAGTTTACAAGTTAGAAATAAAGTTTCAATAGTGTATATGTTAGAAATAAAGGTGTAACTGTTTGTAAAAATAAGATCGCAAGATTTACTAGTTTACAAGTTAGACTAAGTGTAAATTAAAAATAAATGATAACTGTTCACGTGTTAAAGCGTTGATGCAACGATGAACAATTAATAAGCTGAAAAGTTTTAGATTCACTTTAACATTATCATATGTTTACAGATAGAAATGTATCACAGCAAAGCTACTTCATGAGTTAGTTTGCCAGGAGTGTATCATCTCAAACTTTTACTCCGACTGTGGAACATTGATTTCCATGATGAAGATTTAAATAGTTAGATTCGATGACGAACAAGATTTACTAGTTTACAAGTTGGACAAAGTGTTCTACTATTTATAAATGAAAGATATAGTTTCAACAGTTTACAGATTAGAAAATAAAGTTTCAATAATGTGTACGTTAGAAATAAAGTTTAAGCTGTTTGTATATGAAAAACTAAGTTTCAAGAGTTTACAAGTTAGAAATTAAGTTTCAATGGTGTATGCGTTAGAAATAAAGTTTTAGCTGTTTGTATATCAAAATAAAGTTTCAAGAGTTTACAAGTTAGAAATAAAATGAAGTTTCATCAGTTTACAAGTTAAGAATAAAGTTCTATCTGTTTGTATGATAGAAATAAAACAAGGTTTCAACCGTTTACAAGTTAAAAATAAAGTTTCAATAGTTTACAAGTTAAGAATAAAGTTTCAATAGTGTGTATGTTAAGAATAAAGTTTTATCTGTTTGTATGTTAGAAATAAAATGAAGGTTCACCAGTTTACAAGTTAAGAATAAAGTTCTATCTGTTTATATGTTAGAAATAAAATGAAGTTTCATCAGTTTACAAGTAAAGAATAAAGTTTCAATAGTTTACAAGTTAAGAATAAAGTTTCAATAGTGTACATGTTCAGAATAAAGTTCTATTTGTTTATATGTTAGAAATAGAATGAAGTTTCACCAGTTTACAAGTTACGAATAAAGTTCTATCTGTTTAAGTTTACAAGTTAAGAATAAAGTTCTATCTGTTTGTATGCTAGAAATAAAACAAAGTTTCAACCATTTACAAGTTAAAAATAAAGTTTCAATAGTTTACAAGTTAAGAATAAAGTTTCAATAGTGCGCATGTTAAGAATAAAGTTTTATCTGTTTGTATGTTAGAAATAGAATGAAGTTTCACCAGTAGGCAAGTTAAGAATAAAGTTGTATCTGTTTCTATGATAGAAATAAAACAAAGTTTTAACCGTTTACAAGTTAAAAATAAAGTTTAAATAGTTTACAAGTTACGAATAAAGTTCTATCTGTTTAAGTTCACAAGTTAAGAATAAAGTTCTATCTGTTTATATGTTAGAAATAAAATGAAGTTTCATCAGTTTACAAGTAAAGAATAAAGTTTCAATAGTTTACAAGTTAAGAATAAAGTTTCAATAGTGTACATGTTCAGAATAAAGTTCTATTTGTTTATATGTTAGAAATAGAATGAAGTTTCACCAGTTTACAAGTTACGAATAAAGTTCTATCTGTTTAAGTTTACAAGTTAAGAATAAAGTTCTATCTGTTTGTATGTTAGAAATAAAATGAAGTTTCATCAGTTTACAAGTTAAGAATAAAGTTCTATCTGTCTGTATGCTAGAAATAAAACAAAGTTTCAGGAGTTTACAAGTTAAAAATAAAGTTTCAATAGTTTACAAGTTAAAACTAATGTTTCAATAGTGCATATGTTAAGACTTAAAGTTTTATCTGTTTGTATGTTAGAAATAGAATGAAGTTTCACCAGTTGGCAAGTTAAGAATAAAGTTCTATCTGTTTGTATGTTAGAAATAAAACAAAGTTTTAACCGTTTACAAGTTAAAAATAAAGTTTCAATAGTTTACAAGTTAAGAATAAAGTTTCAATAGTGTGCATGTTCAGAATAAAGTTCTATTTGTTTATATGTTAGAAATAGAATGAAGTTTCGCCAGTTTACAAGTTACGAATAAAGTTCTATCTGTTTAAGTTTACAAGTTAAGAATAAAGTTCTATCTGTTTATATGTTAGAAATAAAATGAAGGTTCACCAGTTTACAAGTTAAGAATGAAGTTCTATCTGTTTGTATTTTAGAAATAAAACAAAGTTTCAACCGTTAACAAGTTAAAAATAAAGTTTCAATAGTTTGCAAGTTAAAACTAATGTTTCAATAGTGCATATGTTAAGACTTAAAGTTTTATCTGTTTATATGTTAGAAATAGAATGAAGTTTCGCCAGTTTACAAGTTACGAATAAAGTTCTATCTGTTTAAGTTTACAAGTTAAGAATAAAGTTCTATCTGTTTATATGTTAGAAATAAAATGAAGGTTCATCAGTTTACAAGTTAAGAATAAAGTTCTATCTGTTTGTATGTTAGAAATAAAACAAAGTTTCAACCGTTAACAAGTTAAAAATAAAGTTTCAATAGTTTGCAAGTTAAAACTAATGTTTCAATAGTGCATATGTTAAGACTTAAAGTTTTATCTGTTTGTATGTTAGAAATAGAATGAAGTTTCACCAGTTGGTAAGTTAAGAATAAAGTTCTATCTGTTTCTATGATAGAAATAAAACAAATTTTCAACCGTTTACAAGTTAGAAATAAAGTTTCACCAGTGTACAAGTTAGAAATAAAGTTTCAATAGTGTATATGTTAGAAATAAAGCTTTATCTGTTTGCATGTTAGAAACAAAATAAAGTTTCAACAGTTTAAAAGATAAAAACTAAAGTTTCAATAATGTGTACGTTAGAAATAAAGTTTTAGCTGTTTGTATATGAAAAACTAAGTTTCAAGAGTTTACAAGTTAAAAAATAAAGTTTCAATGGTGTATACGTTAGAAATAAAGTTTTAGCTGTTTGTATATCAAAATAAAGTTTCAAGAGTTTACAAGTTAGAAATAAAGTTTCAACAGTGTGTATGTTAGAAATAGAGTTTTATCTGTTTGTAAAATATGATTGCAGGATTTAATAGTTTGCAAGTTAGACTAAGCGTTCTACTATTTGTAAATGAAAGATATAGTTTCAACAGTTTACAGATTAGAAAATAATGTTTCAATAGTGTACAAGTTGGAAATAAAGTTTTAATAGTTGATACGCTTGAAATATAGTTATATCCGTTTATGTCTTGGAAATAAAGTTCTAACAGTTTGTATGTTAGAAATGAAGTTTTACCTGTTTGTATGCTAGAAATAAAGTTTCATCAGTTTCTATATTAAAAAATAAAGTTTTTAACAGTTTACAAGTTAAAAATAAAGTTTTAATAGTGTATGCGTTAGAAATAGAGTTTTAGCTTTTGTATGCTAGAAATAAAGGTATAGCTATTTGTAAAATAATTAAAATTGTAAGTGATTAGCATATTTCGTTTGCTGAAAAGAAGGTGTTCCGCCTGTTAGTGTTGGTGTATTAATATTGAAGAATTTGGTAGTATCTGTTCAATTGAAGACTATAATGGTTCTAGCAAATATTAAAAACAGCAGCCATTATATAATTTATGAAACTGAACACTTTCCTGCTGCTCTCATTCGAGTGGTACCCTATACATATTACCATCCTTCATAACGGACATTGTATCATAACAGGCTTATGTGATTTCAATAAAGTATCACGGATTGTTAAATTCCTAATGTGTTATCTGTTTGATGTATAGCTAATGGAGGCATGTTAAACGTTGAGTTTTTCCTTCATTCACTGACGACTCATCATATGAATGAGTTAAGGTGAAAACGGTATGCGTCATCACTTTGACTGACAAAGGAACGCACACGCACTGAATGGGGAAAAGATCAGGCTGTCAATAAGGATGAATAGAATCTTATCGAATGGTCTGACATCTACCACAATGAGGTGGATCCATTTTTAGACATGGGTTATCGCTTTGTCTGATATGAAAACGTTCACACGCTCACATATTCAGCTGTGAATATAATTTACTATTGCTATTTTTAGTGACTATCTTTACAAGAAGAATGACAGTGATGTAAGCAACATGCTTCCTAACCTAAATAGTGTGTTATTGTGTTATTTTGTGTTATACAAAAATTTGTGTTATTCTATTAGACATGTCGTTTAGCAAATCGGCGATACAACGATGTTGTCCACCCGTTAGAAAAATTAGCACAAGCGAGTTGTGTGAAGTGTTACTTGATGATGCAAAGATACATCATATTTCATTTCTGATTGAAAATCAACGCGTTGTTCTGAAACTGGGTGATGACATTCAATGTCAATTGAGTAAAAATTTGAAAAAACTCTTTGGTTTTTCAATGCTACAAACTGTGTTTGCTGCTGCGCATACGATTGGTATAGAAACACCAATGACCCTTAATAAACATGAACAGCACCTTTACATTCAAAGTGATTTGATTCTACCTATTTCTGTTGGTGAGAAAAAAGAATACATTTTACGCGATTTCATTCATGATAAAGACGCTTCATATGGAATAGTCGAGAAGATGTTTGAATCTATTTTCTATCATCCCGTCATCAAACAAACTATACCCTCTATTGCTATCAAAATTACCAATGGTTTACAAGAGTGCATCCATGTGAAAGATACTAAATCCCTCGTAACTTTAGTGTTTCGGAAAACAAAGTGAAGTCTTTATACAACATTTATTGAAATATGTACATGAATGTGAAGCAATAGACTTTATACAACATCCACTGAAAATATATACATGAGCGCACTTCAATAAACATTGTTATATACAAAAAGTCTTTTTACTTCGTGAAGGGTGGAAATATACAGGGATAGGAAAAATGTCTTTCAGTGGAAAAGTCATCACATGGGGAATGTACAGATGTGGACACATATTCACAAGGAAAAAACAATCTCATGCGATACATAAAACAACAATGTTTATCTACAGAAATCAACATCAAAATACTGAGTTAAGGATGAATCTATTTACACGTCTCCTGAATGTGGTAGTGTGAGTTTTATTCTTTTGGGTGGTGGTATGTTTGTGTCAGGATGTCCATGTGGAAGAGATATGTTGTGTTCTAACCAGCACCTCTTATCCTCCCATGCTGAAAGCGCCCGTTTCCTAAAAGTATGAGTTTTGATCTCATGCGACTTAGATTTTAAGATTGTCATATTGACAAACGTTATATTTTTATTTCTATAGGCTTTCCTGAAATTCTTATGTTTCATGTTAGAGACCAATGATCTTGATATGCCTTTAGCGCGCTTAATGCTATCATCACTATCCTTTAATTTCATACTGTACATTTTAGGGCGGAGGAGAATCATTTCAGCTATCTCCTTCCCTGCTGTCTCATCCTTAAAGCAGCCAAGTTTTGTATTATTTTTGATGGAGTAGAGTGGGTGATCAGTAGGATAATTTGATGTATCAAAATATCTTTCCAAAGATTTTCCTACTTCATTGAAATTTAAATCTTTTTGAGTGGTAATACCTAAGAAGAAACTATCTGTGTCACCACCCAACAAACGAACCTCTTTTACGAGAGGACATGGTTTTAGTATTTTATAGAAGAGTTGATACATTTCAAGCTTAGAGTAATCTAGAACAGCTTGACCAATATAGATGGGTTTGCACAACTCAACTTCAGATTTTATCATTTTAACACCTATAAGATCCTCATCGATAATGTCTCTATCGATGAATAGAGGTGATGAGACCAATTTGTGATACTTTTGATCATCATTAACTAGTTTGTAGTTTACGCGCTTTCTAACATCCTCCATCGTCTTACCAAATAGACTGTTGTTCTTATATTTATAAAAATCTTTTTCAAAATTATTTTGGGCTAGTGCACGTTTCTGGCTGTTGCTATCAATATATGGTTTGAGGAAGGCTTTCTGTCTAAATTTAATAATGCGGTGAACTCTTTTTAAAATCATACCCATTTCTAAATAAAATTTTAACCCTTTAGGGTTTAGTGGTACATTTTTATACCACCAACAATGTATTCTTTTGTGATCGTGTTTCGGCTCTTGTTTTCCGTTATCATTTACCATATCTAACAACTTGGTAGAAAATGCATTGAAAAAAAGCTGTGACGAGTTTGTTTTACAAAATCAATTATTTTCTAGTGGATACAGACGATGAAATTGGACATTTTTTTCATTATCGACTTTTTGTGAATTGCATCGGGTAAGTGTTCATGTCATCTGCCTCTTTCCTGTTCTAGTAACTTTTCTACCACAATTTTGGTAAGATGATAACCTGAAAAAACATAATTGGTCAAGACATGAGCTGATAATTTGTTCGTTTGTGCAAAATTGAAATAGAACACGTAGGTGGTACAAATATATACCACTAAGCCTTAGAGGAAAATTATGCAAAATAATGAAATATTCACGAATGCTAGTACATGTTCTGAAAAATGTATTACTAGGTACTTGACATACATCCAAAAAGCCTAGCTACACTTTTGCGTCTATGACGCTCCACCAATGTAGTTTTTGGCAAAATTTTTTCTTCAGGGACTCGATCACACACTATTAGCATCGTTATTCCGAAGTTGTTCCACTAGGCTATGTCCGTTTCTGTGGTGCTTGTGCCTCAATTATTATTTATAGCGTAGATGTTTTCTTTCTGTGACATTAAGTAATACATTGAATCTTCTAAATAATGTACAGAATCAGAAAATGATTACAAGTAGCTGCTGTTTCAAATTTGACTTCTCATTTCAGGTGATGGCGGAAAGAATTTTCATCACCAAACGATCTGCTGGTCGACAGGCAATACAATTGCTTTTCGCCGATGATTCCGATGAAGAGCCTGCCCATGTTGATGAAGAGGACATGTCTTTCCTTGAAGCGGACTATGACGCCGGATTGGACAAAACCGTCATATCGACTTCACAAGCACCTGAATCTGATGAAAGACCTACTACTTCTACTATGACAGGACCCAGAGAAACCCTCTTCTGTAACTCATGGAAGACCAAAGGTAGTCTTCAACCCAATCCATCGTTCTCAAAAACAATTGAATATGACATTATTCGGTCTGACATCCTTGAACTGAACTGGTCATATGAAGTATTTCTCAAAGTTTCTGGGTTGAATCAACTTATTGGTGACATACTAATTCCCCAGTCACACGAATACGCGAAACAAAATGGGAACGTTTTTTCTGTTGAAGAAGAAGAAATGAAGGCCTTCGTGGGTATTTGTGTTCTAATGGGCCTGCATGTTCTTCCTGAAATGAGGGATTATTGGTCCACTGACAAAGCAGTTGGTGTTCCATTTGTGAATAATATAATGACCCTGGCAAGATTCGAAGCAATTAGAAAGAATCTGCACTTCTCTAACAATTGGGATGCCACCCCTAATGACCGTGCCTACAAGATTCAGGCGGTTTTAGATCATTTCAACATGCACTTTCAGGATGCCATCAGCCCTTCAAAAGCCAATTCAACTGACGAGCGAATGATAAAATTTAAAGGTCATAACATCATGAAACAATACATCAAGAACAAACCATCAGTGCGCTGGGGATTCAAAATGTGGGTCAGAGCTTCGGCAAAGACAGGCTATGTCTTCGAATCTCACCTGTACACCGGAAAAAAGCCTGATGAATTCTCCGACTCTTCACATACACTTGGCGAATCGGTGGTTCTGCAACTGTCACAAACATTAGAGATAAAGGATGTGTTTTAGCGTTTGACAATTTTTCTCTTCGGTTCCCTTGATGGAGAAATTGAATGAATATGGCATCAAGTCGGTTGCAACCATCAGAAGGAACAAGAAACACTTGCCCCAATTGAAAACTGACGCAGCGATGAAGTCTGGGGAAACATTTGGCACTGTCCAAAGCAATGGGAAGGTGGCATTTATCCAATGGAAGGATCGACGGTGCGTGTGCGCTGTATCGAATTACTTGACGCCTCATGGAGCGACCTCTAAACAGCGATAGTCAAAGGATCGGCACAAAAAGCAGAGGTTAACATCCCGATAATGATAGCCATGTACAATTGCTACATGGGAGGTGTGGACATCTCTGATCAAGGGAAAGAATGCTATGAAATCGACCACCGAAGCCGGTACAAATACTACCTCAAACTATTCTTCGATCAAATTGACACCGTGATTTCAAATGCCTACATAGTGTACAAGCAGATGAAAGACGTCCCTTCCATGTCATCGAAGGACTTTCGCTTGAAGATTGTTCATGGTCTTGTAGGACAATTCTCATCAAGATCCAAACCGTGTTTCGAATCGGCAAAGTCGAAGAAAAGAAAGTTGCTCCAACCATCATCCAATGGTATTCCTCACTTTCCAATTGTCAAAAGCACGATGTACGTTCTGTTCTTCAAACGAAAACGACTGCCGAAGTAATGTATTCTGCAGGATCTGTGACGTTGCTCTATGTCTGAATAGTCAGAGGAACTGCTACTCATGTTATCATGAATAGTTTCATTCCCCTTTTGTTTGATAGGCCTAAATTTGGACACAACACACGAATGATAATGTATATTGCTAATCGTCATCAATCATCGATTGATCATTTTTTGAGTTGTATGTGAAAAACAGGCATTTCTCCAACAAATGTAGTGCTCTGAATTACACAATAACATGAGGGGTTTGGTATATTACACAACATCAAAATACAATTTTAACCATGCCTACGTAGTTACTTGCATTAAAGAGCGCAACAACAATTGCAAGAAAACTATCTCCCGAGATCGAAAATTTCACTAGGGTATAGTGGTACAAAAATGTACCACCCCCAAAAATAATATTCCCGATATATATTTTTCAAAATATTTGAGATACGTCTTAATGGGACCCAATAACAACTATCCATGAGAAGAAAATAAGATTCCTCAGTAAAATGGAGATCTGTGCCCTAAAGGGTTAAGATGCTAAAGTGGACTAGATAGTTTTCTTTATCATATTGAGTGAGCAAAAGTTTGCGGCAAGGCTTATAGTCGGGTTGACCGCATGATTCTAAATCTTTATGAAATTGTTTCATAAAGTCGGAAAACATATCTTTGGTCACTTCACCTGATTCGGGTGCGAGTGGAAAATCCACGGTTTTATGTTTAATATTATTTGGATAGATTAGATCTATTTCAAAATAATATCCCCAATCACCTTCATCTGGAATTGCTAGTATGTTAGAAGGGTTGGAGAGATGCTGAATTTCACTATCATCTAACCAGCTAAACTCAGAGTGAGGTAGCGGTTTGGATAGTGAACTACCATACAAATTATTTTGGTCATAATACTTAAGATGGGTATGATCATTACCTACTGTTTCAGATTTTAACCTATGTTTATTTACAAATGTGAGACCACCGCGAATTCCTCGCTCAAATAAATTATACATCTCTGGATCTTGTAAGAGATGAATGTTCTCATCAGTCATTTTAAAAGCAGACTTAAATGACATGGCTGGTAGACTGACAAAGTGGACGGGATCTAACTTATCTTCTTCTAATGCCACTCGTCGAAACTCCTGAAATACATCAGCCAGCAAAAATACATCTAACTTAAGGTAGGCAATCATATATTCGCCAAATGTATGGCAGTCAAATTTTATCCATGCATCTTGTGCATGATCATAATCTTCGGTCTTACATTCTGCGCCGGTCAAATCATTTTTAAATTTATCTATGGGCGGAAGAGAAGTCTCGCCGAGTTTACTAATCGTATCAAAATATGCATATGGAAAGACTCCTTTCCGTGTGATGACTTCATTAGTTAAATTTGGATATTGTTTCTTAAGATTTTGTGTTAGTGGAAGAGACTTTAGATTTTGTACGAGAGAGGCCAGTGATGCAGTCATAAATTGGTAGGAATCTAAAAATTTTATATCAAAATAGACCGTCTTATTTTCTTTGGTTTTATCGACGGGTACTTTTGCTGTCATGGCCATAAACTTTTCTCTCGTTTGTGCTATTACATCAAGCTTCCACTCTTTCATTTGGCCTAAACCTCCTTTTATTATCATATGGCTGTCGTAGCCCTTGAAATTATGGAAAATGACGGGTAATGTACGCCGTTTCATCCTAAGTGAAAAATTGCATTTTGAACAGAGTGCGTTTCTAAATTTACCAGTGATGTGATCATGGTCGCGCACTTTCTTAATCTTATCATCGTCAAATGTTTTCCTACAATTGGGGCAAATGTTGCAACTATCAAATTTTGCTTGATCATCTGCTGTCATATGCAATGATCTGCGATAGAGTTCACCATCATGTTTTTGTTGAAATTTTACAGCCTGTTCGAGGAATTGTAGGAATTGGTAAATACAATCCTCACCTTGCCAGACGCGCATTTTATTTTGTCTACTCCTAAAGTGATCATGCCATACTTCATAGCAGGAAATGGCTGCTGGTCGATGGATGTTATCATCGATATAGCATTCGATGTCAGCATAGATGACACGAAGAGGACTTAGTTCATCACCATTCTCTCTATATGAAAAAACTCCTTATCTTTGGGCATGCGCTCTATTTGTAGTTTACCCCGCTTGCACCATTCATAATGACTTAGAAATTTATTTTTCGACCAAAATGGTCGTGTGCAGCGATCGCATATGAAATGTTCACCTTTAATCGATTTTTGTATATGGTTGTAAAGGCGATGAATTTTTGGAATACCACAGTAATGCCACTGTTGAGTATTGTCCTCATACACTAGCAAGAGGTTGACAACTCGATCATAGCTACTTTGGCGGTTGTTATACCTAACGCCTTTTAGCCCTTTCTCCCAGACGTGTACCACTATCTTAATTTTATTTAATTTCTCAAATTTCTCTATATCTTTCAATTTCATATCTTCACTATTGCAGTCATCAAACTTTAATTCATTTTCCCACTCTTGATACTTACTTCTACGGAAACGATTATCATTTACATCATTGTAGTGGAGAATGGATAACACTGCATACTTAAAACATTGCGATTCACAATCTACAGAAATGACTGCTTTTTTATTTTTTAAACTTTTCGGAAGTTTAAAGGAGCCTCGCCCACTATAACTTTCTAGCAAATTGATTTTAAACTTGGCAGATTCTATACCATCAAAAATGAGGCCACTATCGCGTTCGTTCAATTTAACTATATTTAGTTTTAGTCCTTGGATATGAAAATTTAACCAAGAATCTTCATCGATTACTTCTGTAGCGGGAGAGGAGGGTATGTGAAACTCCAACCTCTCTACTATTTGACCAGTATGGTGGTCGATTTTTACATATTTTATTTTGAGATAGATGAGCGCCTTCATTCTAAAGTTGTCTAAATTTCTAAAGAGCGCATCTATCAAAGATGAATTTTGATGAAACCATTCTTCAAAGTCAGCAATGGTTTCTGAGGATTCCATCTGGTAGTTCCTCACTAAATTATTTATCGACACTTCAGAGAGTCGGATAGAGGAGGTACCGTTGGTGTAACTATCGTCACTGTGTGTATGTTGAAGTCTGTGTGAAGATAATTCAAATCGTGTTTCAAATGATTGAATGCAGAAGTCGCAAGTAAAGGAGACGTATTCAATAGAGTCATCCTCACCTCGGGAGATTGATGGCGACTTGGGTTGACACACATGTTGTCTGATGTGTCGGAGCAGATCGCGTTTCCTCATGAAGATGTGCCCACAGTCAGCACATTCCCGCTCGTCACCTTCCCGCGATAGTGTTGAGCTGGAACTAGCATCACCTAAAAGAGAAATCATTCTATTATCTCTATTAAAGTCTTAGTGTTTTGTTACAACCTACCTTCAATCAACAGCTCTAAACTTTCCTTGAGAAAGGAGGGCTTTGGTGATGAAGTCGATGCCTGAAATTGAGGAAGATGCTATTAGCCAAACGTTCGAGGGAGATGAGTGAGGAAATCTTCAACCTACCATTTTAATGGTGTGGTCGTACACCTCGATCTCCATTTCTACCGACTTGTTGGAGATGGGAGGGAAGTCGCCTGCTGTTGCCGGTGGTGGTATGTGAGAGTTGGCGGGGCGGTTAGGAACGTTATCGCACAGAAATACCGTTGCGAGATCTGTTGAGAAAAGGAAGGAAAGCGATCAGTAACATGACTATTCAATTCCATGTGTGGCGTGCGTTTTGTTTAAGTCCTTGTCCCCCTTTACCATCACTGTAACTTACCATCAAGAGAATCTACTTCCGCCATCACCGATGGTTCAAGAGGAGGTAGAAGGGGGATGCGAGCCGAGGGTGGAAGAGTCCGCGGCTTGGGTGTTGGAGGGATGCGGCGACGAGGAGCTGGTATGGGTGGTGGTGGAGGTTGGGCGATGACCATACCCGAGGTGGATGGCTGCTCAGATGGTGGAGCTGAGGTAGATGGGCGAGAGGGTAGGGTCGGAAAATCATCATCATATTTCCGCCTCGAGACTTCCTCCCACTTCTCCTGCCTTACCAAAACTGTAGAGTGGAAAAGAGATGAGATTGATGAATGCATGCTATCAGCCATGATGATACAGAACACATAACAGCATTCATTCATTAAGATACTTACATATTCCCAGTCGTTCATAGGCTCGACCAAGTGCCCCTTCAGGAATAGGCTCTCTGTTCATGATGCGCTGCTGTACTGAAAAAAGGGAGGGAGATATTGGTGAGAGATTTCTCGAAGGGAGATATTAGAGTGCATTATAAATTTTAGAAAATGAGCTTCGCTTTTGAAAATCGCGGAGTAAAAAGACGTTAAGGGTCTTTTGTTGAAAATTAGTAAGGATATGATTCTTACATTCTTGATGTTATTCAAAGGTTTATGAAAATTTATTCCTATGCTCAACACATGGTAACCGAATGACGTTAGTTCAAGAGTTTTATTAGCACAACCTGCATCCTTGCCCCATCACACAAAAACTTACATTGCTCAATGAGAGTTTCCTCCATCTTGGCAGAGACGCGATAAGATTCAATTTTTCTCGTGATACTCGTATCCATATCGAAGATTAAAGTAGTTAGATTCGACGTCGTAAGCAAATTCACTGAAAAGGATACGTAAGATTTATTTCATTTTACCTATGATGATCATGTGAATAGTCATTCAATGAACATGAGTCAATCAACACTTCGAAATGCTCCGTGCCATAAAGACTAACCCTTGTCGAATGGCTAAAGTACTCTGACCTGACGAGAGAAAACGTCACGTTGAGTATGAAGTCGAACGCCCAACATGAGCAACAGCTCAGAGGTTTCGGTCTAACAAACGACGAACAACCCGTGCAACACAATCCCTCTACGGCAGTACCCGCCGTCCCGAAGGAACGCTCGAGCAAAGAAAGTATTACAGCGATGATATGCTATATGAGCAGAAGTGAAACTCTTGATAGCAAGAGACTATTCAACTTGATAGCAAGTCAAAACAACCTGATAGCGGGAGCTCACCAACACTCACCTTATGAAAGATAAATGTGAAGAGTAGAGCTGGTGTACTACCTTTTATAAGATTTTCCTAAGCGGTGAATGGATGAGACGTCTCGTCCAATCACAAGACGATCATTTAAATCTTCATCATGGAAATCAATGTTCCACAGTCGGAGTAAAAGTTTGAGATGATACACTCTTGGCAAACTAACTCATGAAGTAGCTTTGCTGTGACACATTTCTATCTGTAAACATATGATAATGTTAAAGTGAATCTAAAACTTTTCAGCTTATTAATTGTTCATCGTTGCATCAACGCTTTAACACGTGAACAGTTATCATTTATTTTTAATTTACACTTAGTCTAACTTGTAAACTAGTAAATCTTGCGATCTTATTTTTACAAACAGTTACACCTTTATTTCTAACATATACACTATTGAAACTTTATTTCTAACTTGTAAACTCTTGAAACTTTATTTTGATATACAAACAGCTAAGACTTTATTTCTAACGCATACACTATTGAAACTTTATTTTATTTCTAACATATAAACAGATAGAACTTTATTCTTAACTTGTAAAGTGGTGAAACTTTACTTTTTATCTTGTAAACTTTATTTTGTTTCTAACATACAAACAGATAAAGCTTTATTTCTAACGCACACACTATTGAAACTTTATTTTCAATCTGTAAACTGTTGAAACGATATCTTTCATTTACAAATAGTAGAACGCTTAGTCTAACTTGTAAATCTTATGACACTTCATATGGGTGATGATGGTAGATGAAATAGTGTTAAATAAAATTTAGATAGCTTACACTTCTGATACAGGGATAGCAATCCACTGCGATCCATGTGTAAAGAGCTTGTTAGACTACGGATGGGCTTAAGTGGATGATTTAACCATGTATACTTTATTCATTTGGAAATAGTAGCACGCTTAGTCTAACTTGCAATTCTTATAACATTTCATATGGATGATAATGGTAGATGAAATAGTGTTAGATAAAATTAAGATAGCTTACACTTCTGATATAGGGATAGCAATCGACTGCGATCCATGTGTAAAGAGCTTGTTAGACTACGGAAGAGAGAAGTGTGTTATGTTGCGTGTGGCGCGTGAGTGTCCTCCCATTTCATTCCATTCATCAATTCGTCTCATTGATAGAGACAGGTAGAACTCATGGTTCTCATAACGTATGCAATGGAAAGTTTTAGGCAACCTTCGACAGTTGGCTAAATGTCGCCCTGGCGCGAATGCATACTACGTTGAGACAGAGGCAATCACTTGCAAACATGACGCAGAGAGGTTTAACAAGATTGACCATCGCCGAATGCCCCTTGCGGTATACATAGCTACGGGTTTCACCGCCGCCCTTTACAGGAACGCCCGTCGAAAGGAAGTATTACACCGAACTTCATTTGCAACGTTCAAGTTGACTGATAGCAGATTCAACTTAATGATAGTATTCGCCAGTCCGAAGACTGCCCAGGGCAAACCGCGAGGAGGTTCTATCATGTCTTGCCCCATGGTGGCCCTTAAGAGAGCCGATGATTCGTTCTCGGGAGTAACGTCATCTTACACCCTACCAATTCTGCTGAGAGAGTCTTTGACTCTCTCCTTGGTAGCAGTGTCGACTTCCACACTAACTGGTACATGGCTAAAAAGTGGCATGTAGCGCCATTCCGTTGGATTGACAGCAGTTGCTGTCATCGGATTGCCAATCCGAGCAAGATTATTAAAAACTCTGTCTTGCTCCTCTAGCCTGACAAACTCCTCAAATAAATTTCGCGGCCTTAACTGCGGTCCGCGAGGAGAGCTGACTTGACTGTTCGGCGTCTGCATGATTGAAATGAAATGAGAGGCAGTGGTTTATATACCCCTCTAATGCGACGCAACGTTCAAGTTGACTGATAGCAGATTCAACTTAATGATAGTATTCGCCAGTCTAAAGACTGCCCAGGGCAAAGCGCATTGAAGGCTCTATCATGTCTTGCCCCATAGTGGCCGATTATACGGTAGTGTGTTAGTAGATTTCAATCACTGAAAAAGGAAGATGAGAATCATTTCATTTGTCTCATCAACGTTTATCATGGGAGCAATCATTGAAGGGGCATCTAATGAATTACCTTTCACTCTACTCCATATCATAAAGACTAACCTTTGTCGAATGGCTGAAGTACTCTGACCTGGCGAGAGAAAACGTCACGTTGAGTATGAAGTCGAATGCCCAACATGAGCAACGGCTCAGAGGTTTCGGTCTAACAAACGACGAACAACCCGTGCAACACAATCCCTCTACGGCAGTACCCGCCGTCCCGAAGGAACGCTCGAGCAAAGGAGGTATTACAGCGATGATGTGCTTTATGAGCAGAAGTGAATCTCTTGATAGCAAGAGACTATTCAACTAGATAGCAACTCAAAACAACCTGATAGCAGGACAAATGTATAGTCAGTAATTTACACTTAGTGAGGAATGATAGATTTGAGTGTAGTGAGTGGCACTCGATCCCGTCGACAGCCCGAAGGCCTTGTACTGATCACTAGGGAAGTGAGAGATCTTCCCCGATACCCGCTATTTACAGCTTAAGACATCATTGTCACTGCCCCGAAGTGGTAACAGCAACGCCGAGTCAAAGGTAGTGATCAGTAGCTCGCATCTAACCCCTCAAAGCTGCCTTAGACTTAGTTAAATTTGAAATCTGATAGCAGATTTGAACTCAGCATACTTGAAAACCTTGAGGAAACATCCCAAGTTATTGCTTTGATCAGCTTGATAGCAAGCCGTAGAGTGCTTGATTCACCAGCGTTTTGCAATGGAGATGTTTAGAGGCCACCCATGACAAGATAGCTAAGACTCAACCGATTGGCGTTCAAAGTGCTACGTTGAGAGCTGTGTCAAATGCCCAACATGAGACATGAGTTGTCTCAGCGGTTACGGTCTCAAATATGACACATTCCCTTGCCACACTTATCACTACGGCATCGTCCGCCGTCCCGAAGGAACACCCTGTCAGTGGAATATTACAGCAAAACTCTCCGTGTCTTGCTCGCTTTCAGTGAAAAGCCGCTTATACCATGAGAAGACTGGCTCAGACATCATTAAAAATGCTTTCATTGACTTCAGCAGGGTCGAAAACCCCAGAAAACCTCCAAAACTAGTGAATTTAAATTTTTCAACTTTTTAGCACTACTTATGAAATTTTATAAGTAGTCCATCACTTAGGACAGGTCAATAGCGACCGAATCTTTTTTGAATCAAGCCAAACGGACTTGTAGAAGCAAAGTTACGAGCCTTTAAAGTTTTGGAGTCTTTTATGGCCTGGAGACGAAGGCCATCTCCTGGCGAACCTCTAAGTCTGACGGCTTAGCTGATATCAGCAATGAAATTTTCTAAGTCGGTTTCTTACAGAAACTTGGAATTTGGAATGTCCGAAGCTATCATCGGAGCTCAGAGAGACGACCTACCTCTGACAATCGTTCTCCTCTAAATGACAAGTCTCCGTCGGTTCCCAGCTTATATAGTGTGTGGCGATCAGCTGATGACGTAATACCCATCATCCAAACACTAAAAAACCCGTCTATCTCCGGTTCTAGTGCTCCGATTGAGCTGGAAATTCAACATTTCCATGTAGAATTTGACTCTGAATCCGAATCTGGCCTCCGTTTTCCCATCCGATGCTTCGTTCTGGCTCTACAGTAGGCAGCCATCGCAAAAATTCTAACTCGTTTTTTCCGAAAAATGTTGAAAATTTTTCTCGCCGATTGACTTGAAACTCTCCGATTGACATGAAACTCACCATACAGATAAAGAATTTCACGCTGATTCCAAATCTGAAATCCGTTTTCCCATCCGATGCTTCGTTTTGAAGCTACAGCCCAAAACGTCCCAAATTCTAACTCTGTCGTTTTTCGCCAATGTCCCAAAATCTTAAATGGCATCTCACATCTAAACGAAGACAGATAGGGACAAGCCGATTCTTTCAGTGAATTTGTCTCACTCTTAGCTTTCAAACGAGCTATGACACGACAAAATCCGTCCACTGGAAGACAAAATCGAAGCGAGCTGTCCAGAGGGGGGGGGACGTCAGTGAAATTTCAAAATTTGATGAAAAATGTTTTGGTGACGGTCCCAGGTCGAAATTCCACACTTTGGAAAATTTTCAAAATTTTACCCATACAAAGTCACTCTGACACTTAGGATTTTTTCAGGTGAGCGAGCTCCGACCTAAAATCTTGTAACCGCTCTAACTTTTGAACGAAGACAGATAGGAACAAGCCGATTCTTTCACTGAATTTGTCTCACTCTTAGCTTTCAAACGAGCTATCGCACGACAAAATCCGTCCACTGGAAGCCAAAATCGAAGCAAGCTGTCCAGAGGGGGGGGGACGTCAGTGAAATTTCAAAATTGGATGAAAAATGTTTTGGTGACGGTCCCAGGTCGAAATTCCACACTTTGGAAAATTTTCAAAATTTTACCCATACAAAGTCACTCTGACACTTAGGATTTTTTCAGGTGAGCGAGCTCCGACCTAAAATCTTGTAACCGCTCTAACTTTTGAACGAAGACAGATAGGAACAAGCCGATTCTTTCACTGAATTTGTCTCACTCTTAGCTTTCAAACGAGCTATCGCACGACAAAATCCGTCCACTGGAAGCCAAAATCGAAGCAAGCTGTCC
>CAJQUW010010102.1:0-51724 GCA_907163375.1 Prostheceraeus crozeri
AACGAAGGATATATTCTTGCAGTTTCTTCACTTTTGTTTCTTCCATTTTTAAAGAAATATTTTTAGACACATAATTTTAGTTATCTCATATTTTAAAAACCTGAAAAAACGGATTTAAAAGACGTTTTCAAAAATACCAATTTTTCTGATGTTGTGTCCTTGAACGGTCATGATTTTCAAGGTAAAAATTGTAATTCTCAAATTTTGAGATTCTTAACTTTTATGATTTTCGGTGTCCTTGAACGGTCATGATTTTGAGGGGAGGGTGAAAAATGTCATAATCACAAATTTGAGATTTTGAAAAATTTGAAAAATTGGGTATTTCTAAAAACGGTTTTTTTCTTCATAACCTGAGAAAATGACCAAAATTCATGAATTTATGTCGTTTTTAAAAATACCATTTAAATAATGGTACTTTTTGAATGGACTAAATTCATGTATTTAGGTCTGAAAAACCTGAAAAAGGGTTCAAATTCATGAACTTATGTCGTTTTGCAAGATACTATGTTTTTGAAGTTTGTGGTGTCCTGGAACGGTCTAAATTCATGAATTTAGGTCTTAAAACCTGAAATAATGACATAAATTGATAAATTTAGTCGTTATTAAAGGTGCAAAAAAAATTGAAAAATTGGGTGTCCTGGAATGGTCTAAATTCATGAATTTAGGTCTTAAAAACCTGAAATAATGACATAAATTGATAAATTTAGTCGTTTTTAAAGGTGCAAAAAAATTGAAAAATGGGGTGTCCTGGAACGGTCTTTTGCCCATTAGACCAAAATTCATGAATTTAGACCATTAAAAAGTACCTGGGTTTTGAAAATCGGTATCTTTTAAAAACGACTAAATTCATGAATTTAGTCTAAAAACTAAAAAGGGTCAAAATTCATGAATTTAGTCGTTTTTTAAAGATACATTTTTGAATTGTATGGTGGTCCTGGAACGGCTAAATTCATACTTTAGGTCCTTAAAAAACCTGAAATAATGAATTAAAATGATAAATTTAGTCGTTTTTTAAAGGTGCAAAAAAATTTGAAAAATAGGGTTCCTGAATCGTCTTTTATCCATTACTGTGCGAGCTGGTCTAGCAAAATTCAAAAATATATTTATAAAGTTTTTTAGTATGATTTTTAGTAAAATTTTTTTCTGTGTGTGAGAAAAAACAAAAAGTCAAATTATTTTTTATAAAAATGTCTTCGCATTATCGTAAATAAATGTAGATTAGAACGATCCCTCCGTTCGTCAGTATATTCAAAAAAGAATGAACTAAAGAAGATTGCTATGAATCTACCGGATCTTTCCCAGTAGAGTAAATACTGGGGGAGATTTAATCGTGAAGTGGATATCAGCAGAGTTATTTATAGTACCTGATTCATTTTTTAACACGTGAATATTCTGTATATAGTGAGCTATTTTTACAACACCATTACCAAGATACCGAAATGGTACCTAGAGAATAATTTATTTGCCCAAGTTTATTTACACAAAGTGCGGTAATGTTTGCAACTCAAAATATAGAAACAATAAGTGGATGCTCCAGGTGTAGATTTGATACAATGCTTAGATTTATAACACTTGGTGGAAAATAATAAAAAGTAGGAAATAGAAAGGTGTAGTTTCCTGATACTAATGAAGGTATAACTGTTGATGATTTAACGCCACGCTGAAACAGAATGCTAGCAGGAATTGCGAAAGATTCGTAGAAAATATTGCAAAACTTTAAATTAAACAAATAATGAAGCATATAAAGAAGACGTGAACTTTAACAAAAGAAAAGTTAAACAGACAGTTAATTTGGTCAAATGTCGCCATTATTCGATATTTAAGATTATGATAAAATATCATTTCAATTAACAATTTAAATTAATAATTCATCGTACAGCAAATAATAATTAATCTTTTTTGTAAGAACTGAAAAAAAGCATATTTAAAAATTGATAGAACTTGAATGGGGATTAAGCATATTACTTCCCTAGTTTAGAAATCGTGCTGAATGAAACAGCTATTGCAAAAAGATTGAATACTAACAAAACCAATTCCTGTTAATTTCTAAAGAGAACTGCGTAAATTTCAAGGAACTTTTTCCGAACAAAGATTACTGCATTTTACTAGAACTGCGAATACTCCAAGATATTTATTACTAAACATTTCCCAAAGAAATAATTCTCCAACTGTTTGTGTAAGAACAATAATAATTTTTCATAATAATACAATATCGAAGTTTAAACCAAGTTTCATTAAATCAAACTTGGCGATATCCAAGTTGATCCTTAAGATTCGATGATACCCAAAAGATGCAATTTATGGGAAGAGATATGATTCTATAGAAATCTTTGTATAGAATTTGGAGTTGAACCCCACAATTAACGCCTAGATTGGAGACATGTATAGCCAATTTTCTGGTGTCGATTTAAGTGCACAGATCTGAAGATAATGATTAAAAATTGTTGTGATGGAACAACTTAATATTGATAAAGAAAGATGTCCACAACTTCATGTGATGAGGCTTATGGGTTATTGCTAAAGAAGATGCAAAATAATTCGAATTGAACATTCTTATATCTGCGAAAGAACAGGCAGTTAGGATAGGTTAATTTTAAGAATTTTGTTTCATAACTAGAATAGATTTAAAATTTTTGTTAACCTTAAAAATTCTTAACTAAAAAATTTTTCATAACTAGAATACACCGGATTTAAATTTTTTTTCGTTTAACTATTAAAATTCCTTACACTTTAAAAATTTGTATTAAAAATGTCGCAAGCGAAAATAATAGTTTAATAATAAAACTGGTTGAATTAAAATTACGTAATATTGTTGACAAAAATACCCCTAATACTATTTCGATTAACAAAAAAAAGTCTCATTACATAAGTTAATACCAAGAGATAGAGAATATTCAATTACAATAAAGACAAGAAATGGCGGATTGCTCCCATTAATATCCCTCTAATAATAGGGGGCATAGCTGCAGCAGAAAGTGTTGCAGGTGGGACAGCTGGTATTGTCCAAGCAGTAAAATAAAAATAAATCAGAGAAGCTGCATTAGAAGAACTAAAACGTCATAACAGAGAGTTAGAGAAAGTTGCTAGGGGTGAAGACAACAATGCTGCCACGGCGCCCATGAAAAGTGAGTAGATTATATTTATTATTATAAAATTAAAGAATTGGAGTTGATGAAGGAAAACGGAGTCTTAAAAATAGTCCTCCACAATGGTTGATGATTTAATTGAAATTAAAGAAACTAAAAGATGGGTTCTGGAAGATAATCTAAGTCCTAGTATGATGAAGGTAATACCTCAGAACCCTTTTGGTTCTTTTCGTAAAACAAATATTTAGTTTTTGGATCTTTTAAATTTTTTTTATCTTTTAAAATGAATTCTAAAAATTTCCCGAAAATTTAATTAAATTAAAAATTTCTAATTTAGATTTATTGAAGTTCATCTATTAAACAAAAATAAAAACTCAAATTGTCAGACATATTGGAGGTAACGACGAAGAACAAAATTTTGGCCACGACCTACGTCGGTGGTGATATACAAAAACCATTAGAAAACTTTCCTGGATTTATTTGGATAAAATATTCGAAAGAAAAACATCTTCCTGTCATTCATATACTGGGCCAGAACTCGATTAGATATAAGCACTAGATGAGAATAATAATCCGAAACCTAGGTGAAGAACCAATAAATAGAGTAGAATACCCGGCCGTCAGCTCTTGACAGGCATGAGTTTAGCTTATCGAAATCCATCGATCTAAGTTCTCGACATGCACTGAGAAGAAGATGATTCAAGAATTAGATAGTATTCAAAATCCTTCCTTTAGAGAAAGAATTGAAAGAATGTTTGTTAAGAAAGCTTTACAAGTTCTAAAAACGTATTATTCGGTCCAGGGTTTAAATGAAAATCATAGTGAATTCAGACGTTTATGCATCTGAAATTCATAAAGAATATAGAAAGCCTAAATATTTATTAAAAGTAAAAGTATTTAATAAAGATGATATTTGGAGTGCTGATCTTATTCATATGCCGAATGAAAGGGACTACAAATACGCATTGACAGTTATAGATTTATATACACGATACGCTTGGGTAAAACCTTTAAAAAATAAAAGTGGTCTATCAGTTAAATATGCGTTTGAATAAATCTTTAAAGAAAGTAATAGAAAGTCCAAGGAAATTGTTTGTTGATAAAGGGTCGGAATTTTATAACCGAAACGTTCAGCCACATTTGAAACCGAACGAAAGTCACGCCAAGGCTCAGTTTATTCAACTGAAAACGCAGGAAAAGCTATAGTGATAGAAAGATTCAATCGACGTTAAAAAATAAAATTTTCAGAAATTTACTGAGCAAGGAAATCAGAAATGGTTAAAATATTTACCAGGAATTGTAGAGCATACAATAATAAAGTTCATTCTGGTTTTGAAGAAACCCCAAAGAATGCTTCTGACGACCCTGATTTAATACGAAAGAAAATATTCGAGTATAATTATTCGAATGAGAGTAATCCGAATTTGCAGAAACTTAAGCCGAAATTTAAAATTGAGAGATAGATTAGAATATTTAAATATTCAAGAATAAATTTGAAAAAGGCCCTTTTGTTGGTTTATTGGACTAAAGAAATATTTGAAAGTTTCTAAAATAAATCAAAGTTATCCGATTACTTATGAAATTAAAGATTTAGATAATGAGGATATCAGAGGCCGTTTTTATCAAAATGAATTACAGAAAAACAGAGCTTTAACCTCTTAGGTGGCGCTTTAGCTAGCTTCGCTTGAGTTATAGATTGTTTAACTCTAACATAATATCTAGAAAAGGTTTAATCCTTTTTGTAATTTGTACAAAACATAAAGACATAATTGTCCACAATAGTAGTATTCCTGGTGTTTGAATTTGAAACGTATTGTATGTTCCCGTTCCAAGAAGTAATTCTTTTACTTCATTTGTAGGAGGGCAAACCGTATGAATCAAAATAATAGTTCTCAGGAGCCTCCGGCGGTCAAATAATAGTTCTGCTGATGATTTTTAACGCCTGCTGACCAATGTACACCTTTTTCATTTGACGTATGAAGATTTGTTATGAAATTTACAGTTATTGATGGAACTTTGTTCCGGGAACTGAAGGTTCCTGTTGGCCTATTTTTTAGGAATTGTAATTCATCCCTCATCAATATGTGAAAATTCTTTATTCCTAATCGATTAGCAATCTTATTTAAATCGAAATTCGGTTGTTGTCTGTGTTTCCATATAATTTCAAAAACTCATTTATGTTGCTCATTTTATAATAAAAAATTTCTTAAGGACCCCTAGAAAGTCAGGGGGGGTATTGATTTAAAACTGGTCTCTAATGATGTCTTTCCTTACTACTTAGTCCCAGAAGGGGGTATTGATTTAAAACATTGTTTATAATGATGGCTTTCCTTACTACTTGGGGGGTATTGATTTAAAACTGGGTCTCGTAATGATGTCTTTTCCTTACATACTTATTTCAATTTTTGAAATGGATTTAATTTAATCTAAATTATAAACGTTACATTGTTGCATTGTAGCAGTAGAGTTGGTGTTTTCGCTCATCTTTTATCAATAGTAATTCATGTACTCATCAATATGTGGAAAATTCTTTACTCCCAATTGCTTAGCAATCTCATTTAAATTCGAAATTTAATGTGGTTTTGTGTTGCTGTATATTTTTATAATGTCTCTAATGTGTTTTCGCCATTTTTATAAAAAGATACAATGTTTCTATTATATTCCCGGTAAATGAGAAATTAAAAACAACACATGGAATATTTCAATATGTATATTTACACAAAATGCAACCACACAAGTCTAAGCAAAGTATTGATGTCCACAACCGTGGACAAGGTATTTTCGGTTCTCCCAGTAAAAGAAAATAAAATCAGCTAACTACTATTCAACTTCCTTAAAACAATCGGTTATTTAATCTATAATATTACAAATTGCATTAACAAAATGTCCACACCGTGGACAAGGAATTTTCGTTCTCCAGTAAAAGAAAATAAAATCAGCTAATACTATTCTACTTCCTTAAAACAATCGGTTTATATTTATTTTGTTTTAAAATTACTATAATGATTAACAAATTGCATTACATCAAAATGTCCACCACCGTGGACAAGGAATTTTTGTTCTCCAGTAAAATAAAAAATAAATCAGCTACTACTACTTGTTAAAAGTTCGTTTTAAGCTTCTTTTCAAAAGCTTTCATATTTCCGAAGACAATCTTCTAACAATGATAAATTCGATTTTTATCAAAAAAACGTAAGGGTAACATTTAGTCTACAAATCTTATGGAAAAATAGATCCATCTCACCATAATTTAATTGCAAATGCAATTTCATCCTTGAATAAGAAATGTTATTAGTTTGCAATAAATGTTGAATAGTATGGCCTTAATCCTTTTTCACACAAGTTTATCCAAGTAAATAATTCGCGTGTTTTCCCAGGTAGATTTTCATCATTATGTTAATAACGATATTTTTCTTCTCCATCAACATAAAGAGTATTTAAATTTGCAATGGCATTCCAGCAGTATCTCCTGAAGGCTGCAACAAAGTCTATCTTAAGGAATCCCACAAATTCAATATATCGGTAGATCAAGACGTCGATAATTGAATGATGAAGGTTCCGTCAATCATTTCCGTCCCTTTCTCCTTTCTTTATCCTTTGTCTTTCAACAGTAAGCGTTTGCTTTTCTTCTGCGTTTTCGTTCGTTCCTTATCAAAAAATGTAGGGTCAAAAATAATCGGAAATTTCTCCATTTGTTCATTGATGAAAGTGTTATATTCTTCCTTCGTATCATTGGAAATATATCGTGTTGAAATTTCTGTAAATAACTCCGGAAAAACGTAGCAATAATGTTTGACTGCTCTTCGATAACTTCTTGTGTTGACATGACTGATCACAGCGCAGCATCACACGATACCAATGAACAGACGAGAGAGATAAATGAAAACAGTACAGCTGGCAGATATCTAAACGTCATACGGGTGTGCTGACGCACTAACAAGAATTTAAAACACTCGCCTAACGTACAATTAAAATGTCATTGTTTCACAGAGTAGTAGCCAGCTGTTTGTTCTTTCATACATTGTTTCCTTTCAAATGTTTGAGTTGGAGGACACAGCTCCTTACACTGAAATGCATTTTATTCTTAAATGCGGGAAGCAGATGTTCTCTACAATTGAGTGTTTATCTGAGTGCAAATTGTAAGAACGCCAGGAGCGGTCATGATTTGAGCAAGAAAATGATCATAATCACAAATTTGAGATTCTTAACTTTTTATGATTTTCGGTATCCTAGAACGGTCATCGATTTTGGGGGCGGGTGAAAATCGAACCGAAGGTTCTAGGGCTTCGCCGCGATTGTAATTCTCAAATTTGAGATTTTGAAAAATTTGAAAAACTGGTATTTTTAAAAACGCCCTCAAATCGGAGCGAAACTCCTCTGGCTTTAGCCGATTTATGAATTTAGGTCTTCATAACCTGAAAAAGGGTTCAAATACATGAATTTTATGTCGTTTTTAAAAAAATACCATTTTTTGAAAAAATGGTACTTTTGAATGGACTAAATTCATGTATTTAGGTCTTAAAAACCTGAAAAAGGGACTAAATTCATAAATTTATGTCGTTTTATTTTTAAAGATACTAATTTTTTGATTTTATGGTGTCCTGGAACGGTCTTTTATCCATTACTAACATACACACTATTGAAAACTTTATTTTTTAACTTTTAAACTGGTGAAACTTTATTTCATTTCTGACATGCAAGCAGATAAAACTGTTATTCTTAACTTGTAAACTGGTGAACCTTTATTTTTATTTCTAACATATAAACAGATAGAACTCTTTATTCTTAACGTACACACTGTTTGAAACTTTATTTTTAACTTGTTAAACGGCTGAAACTTTATTTCTAACGCCACAAAAGCGCTAAACTTTATTTTCCATCATACACACTATTGAAAATTTATTTTAATCTGAAACTTTATTCTTAACTTTTAAACTGGTGAAACTTTATTTCATTTCTGACATACAAGCAGATAAAACTTTATTCTTAACTTGTAAACTGATGAACCTTCATTTTTATTTCTAACATATAAACAGATAGAACTTTATTCTTAACGTACACACTGTTGAAACTTTATTTTTAACTTGTAAACGGCTGAAACTTTATTTCTAACGCACAAAGCGCTTAAACTTTATTCTTAACATACACACTATTGAAACTTTATTTGTAAATCTGTAAACTGTTGAAACTATATCTTTCATTTACAAATAGTGGAAACGCTTATCCCTAACTTACAAACTATTTAATCCCGCAATCTTATTTTTACAAACAGATGTAACTTTATTTCTAACGTACACACTGTTGAAACTTTAATTTTTAATCTACAAACTCTTGAAACTTTATTTTATTTCTAACACACAAAAAGCTTAAACTTTATTTTTAACATATACACTATTGAAACTTTATTTTGTAATCTGTAAACTGCTGAAAACTATATCTTTCATTTACAAATAGTGGAACGCTTTTAGTCTAACTTACAAACTATTTAATCCCGCAATCTTATTTTTACAAACAGATGGAACTTTATTTTCTAACGTACACACTGTTGAAACTTTAATTTTAACTTGTAAACTCATTGAAACTTTATTTTATTTCTAACATAGAAACAGCTTAAACTTTATTTCCTAACACATACAACTATTGAAAACTTTTTTATTTTTAATCTGTTAAACTGTTGAAAACTATATCTTTTATTTACAAATAATAGAACGCTTAGTCTAACTTGCAAACTAAGTAAATCTTATTCGTCATCAAATCATAACTGTTTAAATCTTCATCATGGAAATCAATGTTTCACAGTCATTTGAAAAAGATATGATCACCCTTCATCTAAACCCATCCGTTGCATGATAACAACAACTCTTCGCATAATAACATTTATTGAATAACTGTAACAAGCATGCATTACAAATCATGGTTTGAAACAGATAAAATAGATACAGCTGGTAACTGTCATATAGCGAGCAATGATAACCATATAGGACTTTGTCAGTGTTGATGTAAGGAGGAAAAGAAGCATTGGTTATGAACGTCAGCTACTACAACGAACTGACAAAATAGGAACACACAAATCCTATAAAACGTTTCGTGACTTCATGATAGTGTTGATTCACTCTACCTATCCCCAAGGTGGGAGCAAAATATCATTAATGACCTAATTGGGAAATACTTTCCTCTCCTTACCAGGATTATTTACAAAAAATGCGTATGACATTGAAAGCAGCTAACCATCGTTTAAAGATCAATAAGAAGAGCACTCTCACAAGAAAAGCCATAGTCTTGCAAATATTTCAGATTAAGTCCATGAATGTGTTTTCTCGCCCATTGATCAACATTGGGATCACAGTTGGCATGTTGATGATAGACACTAACAATCTCATATGTCCAATTGTTCATAGCAATATCACTGAGCTCCTGCACAGGTTCACCTTCACAATCCATAAAAATGATGATAGAAGCCTAAAACGGAAATTTACACATCTAAGGAAGCGTTCTATAACATATCACAAAATGAAGAATTACATCGATGCTTTTCACGACAAAATACACAAATGATATGATGGCAACGAAGAAGTAAAATGTATCTAATAAGACCACGTCTACGACACTCAAAGCACATAAGCGAATTGTCATAGGGTAGAGTTAGGAAAGGATTAGCAATTCTCTTTCCTTGACTTGCGTTTGGAAGTAGCATTCTTGCCCGACTTGCGCCTTCGTACCACCCCCGTTAAGGATTTCGTCAATAATGTCATCTACGCTGGGTGGTTTTGGAATATATAGGATGGACTCAGTGTATAGCGAGAGAGAGGCTATTTTTGTTATCCGTGTGCTGACCTTAATATAGTCCATTCACTTTGAAAATGATATCCCCAAGTACCTTCTCCGAGCTCATCACATCTGATGGGTATTGATTGATCTCCATCCTTTTTATAATAACTACACCAATGTGATAATGGTAGGCAAATTTGATTGCCATCCAAATCCTTCTATAGGGAGTATCCTTTTCATCTCTCGCCTTCCACTCTTGAGCAAGAGGAGTAGGAATGTCCATATTTAATGTTACGTACTCTTCAATAATGTCAAGTTGGTGGCGAATGTACGGACTCACGGGGATGAGTATGTAATCCCCATACTGATTGCTCAATATTTCACATCAGTGGAAGGGAGCATTCCCGTTCGCAGTACTACGCTGTGATCCTCATGACGCAAGACTTGTTTAAATTTACGCTGTAGCGGTGTAGGATTATGTACCTTTGTTGTTTCTTCCACTGGTCTCAGCTGTAGATGATCTGATTGTAGCGAACCTTGTAACGTCTGGCCACCATTTTGTCCTACTAGTGCAGCAGATGTAGAAGATGCCTGAAAATAAAAAAGATTGTATTAAGTTTACGTTCAAGGGAGGAGAGGGAGGAAAGTAGCGACTTACCATTTTAGTTGGATAATATAACAGGGATGTAGAGAGAGAGAATGTGCGTCCGTCACTTGTACGATTCAACGATGGAATGATTCTCACTGTGGAAGGCTCTCTATTCATAAAGGAATGCTTGATTCTCATTAGACAACAATCCTCATTGGAGAATAGCATCAAGTTGATTCCCACTCTCACCGATGCTTCATTCACCCGCTAGCGCTCATCGTCTCCTTTCACCGTCTCGACTAAAGCTCTATTGTATTCTTCCGTTGATAGGTGTGGTAAAACACGGGTGGGCAAATGTGTGTCGTCGCGCCATTGATAATAATACTCCAACAGTAGGCGACCATGCTTGAATACGCGCCTTGGATATTTCAGCAGAGTCTCATCAATAAATTTCCTACTTTGAGCCACACTCATGAATACAATGTGGCAGACAAGCTCGTTGTGGGGGAGGGTGTGGGCATACACCAATGGTTGAATGTAGGTCGTAAGCATATCATCATTTATCATGAGTTGGAAGCCTATCACTGAAGGCAGCTCGACATACGTCCTTAGAGTCACCTAAACAATGTCCTCCATGCTCTGGGAAACTACCTGCGCCATCGGCTAAATCGCTCCTCTCGTCGTCAAAAGAATGTACATAGCTCATGCACTCCAACTCTCTCAGTGCTGTAGGCGTATTTTATACCACCCACCCCTACACTCCTCTGGTGTTAACTTTCGTCTAGCAAAAAGTCGTCATGAAATTTCAACGACGGAGTAAAAGTTTGAGATGATACACTCCTGGCAAACTAATTCATGAAGTAGCTTTGCTGTGATACATTTCTATCTGTAAACATATGGTAATGTTAAAGTGAATCTAAAACTTTTCAGCTTATTAATTGTTCATCGTATGCATCAACGCTTTAACTCGTGAACAGTTATAATTTTATTTTAATTTACACTTAGTCTAACTTGTAAACTAGTAAATCTTGCGATCTTATTTTTACAAACAGTTATACCTTTATTTCTAACATACACACTATTGAATCTTTATTTCTAACTTGTAAACTCTTGAAACTTTATTTTGATATACAAACAGCTAAAACTTTATTTCTAACGCATACACTATTGAAACGTTATTTCAAACTTGTAAACTCTTGAAACTTTATTTTGATATACAAACAGCTAAAACTTTATTTCTAACGTATACACCATTGAAACTTTATTTTTTAACTTGTAAACTCTTGAAACTTTGTTTTTGATATACAAACAGCTAAAACTTTATTTCTAACGTACATACTATTGAAACTTTATTTTTAACTTGTAAACTGGTGAAACTATATCTTTCATTTACAAATAGTAGAACGCTTAGTCTAACTTGTAAATCTTATGACATTTCATATGGGTGATGATGGTAGATGAAATAGTGTTAAATAAAATTAAGATAGCTTACACTTCTGATACAGGGATAGCAATCGACTGCGATCCATGTGTAAAGAGCTTGTTAGACTACGGAAGAGAGAAGTGTGTTATGTTGCGTGTGGCGCGTGAGTGTCCTCCCATTTCATTCCATTCATCAATTCGTCTCATTGATAGAGACAGGTAGAACTCATGGTTCTCATAACGTATGCAATGGAAAGTTTTAGGTAACCTTCGACAGTTGGCTAAATGTCGCCCTGGCGCGAATGCATACTACGTTGAGACAGAGGCAATCACTTGCAAACATGAAGCAGAGAGGTTTAACAAGATTGACCATTGCCGAATGTCCCTTGCGGTATACATAGCTACGGGTTTCACCGCCGCCCTTTACAGGAACGCCCGTCGAAAGGAAGTATTACACCGAACTTCATTTGCAACGTTCAAGTTGACTGATAGCAGATTCAACTTAATGATAGTATTTGCCAGTCCGAAGACTGCCCAGGACAAACCGCGTGGAGGTTCTATCATGTCTTGCCCCATGGTGGCCCTTAAGAGAGCCGGTGGTTCGTTCTCGGGGGTCGTCATCTTACAGCCTACCGATTCTGCTGAGAGAGTCTTTGACTCTCTCCTTGGTAGCAGTGGCGACTTCCGCGCTAATTGGTATATGACTGAAAAGTGGAATGTAGCGCCATTCCGTTGGATTGACAACACTTGCTGTCATCGCATTACCAATCTGAGCAAGATTGTCGTGGACTCTGTCTTGCTCCTCTATTCTAGCAAATTCATCAAATAAATTTCGCGGCCTTAACTGCGGTCCGCGAGGAGAGCTGACTTAACTGTTCGGCGTCTGCATGATTGAAATGAAATGAAATGAGAGGCAGTGGTTTATATACCCTCTAACACGACGCAACGTTCAAGTTGACTGATAGCAGATTCAACTTAATGATAGTATTCGCCAGTCTAAAGACTGCCCAGGGCAAACCGCGTGGAGGCTCTAACATGTCTTGCCCCATAGTGGACGATTATACGATAGTGTGTTAGTAGATTTCAATCGCTGAAAAGGGAAGATGAGAATCATTTCATTTGTCTCATCAACGTTTATCATGGGAGCAATCATTGAAGGGGCATCTAATGAATTACATTTCACTCTACTCCATATCATAAAGACTAACCTTTGTCGAATGGCTGAAGTACTCTGACCTGGCGAGAGAAAGCGTCACGTTGAGTATGAAGTCGAACGCCCAACATGAGCAACGGCTCAGAGGTTTCGGTCTAACAAACGACGAACAACCCGTGCAACACAATCCCTCTACGGCAGTACCCGCCGTCCCGAAGGAACGCTCGAGCAAAGGAGGTATTACAGCGATGATGTGCTTTATGAGCAGAAGTGAATCTCTTGATAGCAAGAGACTATTCAACTAGATAGCAAGTCAAAAATAAGCTGATAGCAGGACAAATGTATAGTCAGTAATTTACACTTAGTGAGGAATGATAGATTTGAGTGTAGTGAGTGGCACTCGATCCCGTCGACAGCCCGAAGGCCTTGTACTGATCACTAGGGAAGTGAGAGATCTTCCCCGATACCCGCTATTTACAGCTTAAGACATCATTGTCACTGCCCCGAAGTGGTAACAGCAACGCCGAGTCAAAGGTAGTGAACAGTAGCTGGGATCTAACCCCTCAAAGCTGCCTTAGACTTAGTTAAATTTGAAATCTGATAGCACATTTGAACTTAGCATACTTGAAAACCTTGAGGAAACATCCCAAGTTATTGCTTTGATCAGCTTGATAGCAAGCCGTAGAGAGCTTGATTCACCAGCGTTTTGCAATGGAGATGTTTAGAGGCCACCCATGACAAGATAGCTAAGACTCAACCGATTGGCGTTCAAAGTGCTACGTTGAGAACTGTGTCAAATGCCCAACATGAGACATGAGTTGTCCCAGCGGTTACGGTCTAAACTATGACACACTCCCTTGCCACACTTATCACTACGGCATCGTCCGCCGTCCCGAAGGAACACCCTGCCAGTGGAATATTACAGCAAAACTCTCCGTGTCTTGCTCGCTTTCAGTGAAAAGCCGCTTATACCATGAGAAGACTGGCTCAGACATCATTAAAAATGCTTTCATTGACTTCAGCAGGGTCGAAAACCCCAGAAAACCTCCAAAACTAGTGAATTTAAAATTTTCAACTTTTTAGCACTACTTATGAAATTTTATAAGTAGTCTATCACTTAGAGCAGGTCAATAAGGACCGAACCTTTTTTGAATCAAGTCAAACGGACTTGTAGAAGCAAAGTTACAAGCCTTTAAAGTTTTGGAGTCTTTTATGGCCTGGAGACGAAGGCCATCTCCTGGCGAACCTCTAAGTCTGACGGCTTAGCTGATATCAGCAATGAAATTTTCTAAGTCGGTTTCTTACAGAAACTCGGGATTTGGAATGTCCGAAGCTATCATCGGAGTTCAGAGAGACGACTTACCGTTGGCAATCTCTCGTCTGAATGACAAGTCTCTCTCGGTTCCCAGCTTATATAGTGTGTGACGATCAGCTGATGACGTAACACCCATCATCCAAACACTAAAAAACCCGTCTATCTCCGGTTCTAGTGCTCCGATTGAGCTGGAAATACACCATTTCCACGTAGAATTTGACGCTAAATCCGAATCTGGCCTCCGTTTTCCCATCCGATGCTTCGTTTTGGCTCTACAGTAGGCAGCCATCGCAAAAATTCTAACTCGTTTTTTCGAAAAATTTTGAAAATTTTTCTCTCCGATTGACTTGAAACTCTCCGATTGACTTGAAACTCACCACACAGATGCAAAATTTCATGCTGATTCCAAATCTCAAATCCGTTTTCCCATCCGATGCTTCGTTTTGAAGCTACAGCCCAAAACGTCCCAAATTCTAACTCTGTCGTTTTTCGCCAATGTCCCAAAATCTTAAATGGCGTCTCACATCTAAACGAAGACAGATAGGAACAAGCCGATTATTTCAGTGAATTTGTCTCACTCTTAGCTTTCAAACGAGCTATGGCACGACAAAATCCGTCCACTAGAAGCCAAGATCGAAGCGAGCTGTCCAGAGGGGGGGGGACGTCAGCGAAAATTTTTTCTCTCCGATTGACTTGAAACTCACCATACCGATGCAGAATTTCACGCTGAATCAGAATCCGGCCTCCGTTTTCTCATCCGATGGTTCGTTTTGGTGCTACACACCAAAACGTCCCAAATTCTAACTCTGTCGTTTTTTCGAAAAATGTTGAAAATTTTTTCTCGCCGATTGCCTTGAAACTCACCATACAGATAGAGAATTTCACGCTGATTCCAAACCTGAAATCCGTTTTCCAATCCGATGCTTCGTTTTGAAGCTACAGCCCAAAACGTCCCAAATTCTAACTCTGTCGTTTTTCGCCAATGTCCCAAAATCTTAAATGGCGTCTCACATCTAAACGAAGACAGATAGGAACAAGCCGATTCTTTCAGTGAATTTGTCTCACTCTTAGCTTTCAAACGAGCTATCGCACGACAAAATCCGTCCACTGGAACCAAAGTTAGAAGATTGCTGTCCAGAGGGGGGGGAGGTCAGTGAAATTTGATGAAAAATGTTTTGGTGACGGTCCCAGGTCGAAATTCCACACTTTGGAAAATTTTCAAAATTTTACCCATACAAAGTCACTCTGACACTTAGGATTTTTTCAAGTAAGCGAGCTCCGACCTAAAATCTTGTAACCGCTCTAACTTTTGAACGAAGACAGATAGGAACAAGCCGATTCTTTCACTGAATTTGTCTCACTCTTAGCTTTCAAACGAGCTATCGCACAACAAAATCCGTCCACTGGAAGCCAAAATCGAAGCAAGCTGTCCAGGGGGGGACGTCAGCCGAAAATTTTTTCTCTCCGATTGACTTGAAACTCACCCTACCGATGCAGAATTTCACGCTGAATCCGAATCTGACCTCCGTTTTCTCATCCGATGGTTCGTTTGGGCGCTACACACCAAAACGTCCAAAATTCTAACTCTGTCGTTTTTTCGAAAAATGTTGAAAATTTTTTCTCGCCGATTGACTTGAAACTCACCATACAGATAGAGAATTTCACGCTGATTCCAAATCTGAAATCCGTTTTCCCATCCGATGCTTCGTTATGAAGCTACAGCCCAAAACGTCCCAAATTCTAACTCTGTCGTTTTTCGCCAATGTCCCAAAATCTTAAATGGCGTCTCACATCTAAACGAAGACAGATAGGAACAAGCCGATTCTTTCAGTGAATTTGTCTCACTCTTAGCTTTCAAACGAGCTATGGCACGACAAAATCCGTCCACTAGAAGCCAAGATCGAAGCGAGCTGTCCAGAGGGGGGGGACGTCAGCGAAAATTTGTTCTCTCCGATTGACTTGAAACTCACCCTACCGATGCAGAATTTCACGCTGAATCCGAATCTGGCCTCCGTTTTCTCATCCGATGGTTCGTTTGGGCGCTACACACCAAAACGTCCCAAACTCTAACTCCGTCGTTTTTTCGAAAAATGTTGAAAATTTTTTCTCACCGATTGCCTTGAAACTCACCCTACCGATGCAGAATTTTACGCTGAACACGAATCCGACCTCCGTTTTCTCATCCGACCACTCCTTCCACTCGAAACAACCCATTTTACAACCCAACATTCAGCACGAAAAACGTCACACACTATAGCCTCAAGACTAATCCTGGCGGTCGCCCAAGTCCACCACGACACTCAGACCCGAAGCACCACGGCGGCCGACCACGACACTCTGCCGTTCCAGAGGGGGGAGGGGGAGGGGGAGGGGGAGGGGAGGGGAGGAGAGGGGGAGGGGAGGGGGAGGGGAGGGGGAGGGGGGCGCGCCGGTCGAGTGTTTGTCACTTCCTTACTACTATTATATATACCAATAGCAATGATAAGTAAATGTTGATTTAGTGAAGTTTTTACATTTAATGTTATTTCATTTCATATCTATAACCATGTCTTGTACGTAATCTGATGCGAGGCAACCATACCTACAGGAATTATAATAAGTTTGACATTTCGAAATTGAAACATTTTGCGCATCGTTTTATTTACAACTTTTGGAAAATCTGTCAATCAAAAACACTTACACAGAGTTATTGTCACGAACATCAAACCTATATTTATCAATTAAGCGGTGCAAAGTCGTTATCACATTTAGACCCTGCTCAGTAAGGGTCTAAATAGCTCTGTTTTTTACGATATTGTTAATGTGAACCCCATGGAGACCATTTTAGACCCTTTAGACCCTTGCAGAACACAGTGTGTTTCATATGCGAGTGTCCGAATGATGTACTGTTAGTGCATTGGGTATTTGTCAATAAGACATTTTATTGATTCATTGCTTACATAAATAGATCAGTAGGACTCAGTCATCCGCAGTAGGAGACCAACTACGGAAACAAACTATTTAGAACGACACCCAGAAGCGATGCCCAGAAATACACTTTCCCTGATGGCACAGCTATACGGTCAATAAACAGCAGGCCAAGTCTAGAATTTGGAGCAGTTGACCAACAGCGTTATAGGAAAATGCTAATATAGGTTTCATTAAATGGAACTGAAAACAGACAAGTTAAACAGTTTAGTTAATCTAATCTGAAAAGTTTATGCCTTGAAATCCTAATGTAGTCGTTATGAGAGTCCAACAAGTCAAAATGAAATCAATTTCTGAAATAAAATGTCCATCACAGTGACACTCATCAAAACACCTCTGGAGGAGAGGAATTTTGCCTCATTTGAACGATGTTCCGCTTTGCTTTGCTCCATCTGTTTTGTCATTGCGTGAAAAACGTGCATGTAATCTTCTTAGTAGATGTGAGACATATGTATTCCATCCTTTACATGAATTTATGCCTGTGCGTATGCCAAAAACTAATAAGCTATGTTTACCACCGATCAGCACTTCAAGAAGACTTCACTCATTTTTCCCTTGGTCCTGTGTTTTAATGAATTCTTTGACATCATTATGATATTCGTGTTTAGTGTTGACAACAAATCGCACATGTAAAGTTGATAAATTTGTAATTTTGTATGGTTTTGAATGAATTATTTTGTACACTATTATTTGTCTTACTGTTCTCATGATTGTAACTCTCGATTTTCATTATTTCAAATATAAACACTTTACTTCTACTTCTAAAGACATGTTGTCAGACAGCAATGGTGGTTGTGCGAAAGAGGAAGTATTCAAGAATATTCCTGGTAACTTTTGTCTCAATATTTATTGTTATCTCACCAGCTGTACACCTGCAGGAAAAACAAAGACATCTCGCTATTAAGAAAATGAAATCAGTCACCACAAACAAATCTATAGTAAATCTATAATAACAATTTTAAATTTATAAATATTCTTCAATTTATGTGGATATGGATGATCACACCGTCGTCAATGAATAATATAGTTCTTATCATTACTTATTTATTTGGTACGGGGCATAGAGTACTTACTCTATGATGCGGGGAACTTAATATTCCGAATAAGCTCATTCTCAGCCCCAGAAACCTCAGGGTTGTCCAGTACCCCTTCTACAAATATTTAGTTTACCTTAGTTGCATCGGCATCGAACGAAATAGCTGTATATCAAAACATTGAGAAAGTTGATTTTTAGAAAAAATCAAGTTTACGTGTAGTAATCTATTTAACGCATCTGTTGAGCGTCTTTCAACTTCTTTGTGAAGACATGGGAAAATATGGTGCTTTTGAACGACATTTAGCACAGAATCATTTGTATTAGAAGGCGCTGACTACGATGTCTGATATCACCATGAAATCTCAAATAGTTAATTCAGATGAAATTGATTTATTCCGTGCAGTAAACTCTTATATTTGTCAATTTTTTCAAATTTATCCGTCCTTATCCGAAATAGGCCTAAACAGAGACATAATTGCAATGCTTTCAAACCCTTAAAACAGCTGTTGAGATCTGAAAATCATCACATACTTCTCAGTGTTGAGCTATGAATATAATGAAAGCTTCATCTTGAGCATTGATTTATGCCGAACTGTTCATGTAGGACAACCAGTCACGCACCATCATGTGCGACAGCAGCGAAATATTCGCATTTTGCGATCTTGCAGCACAACGCACATGCATAAGGACGATGTAAACGATTAATTTCACTCATTATGCACTATCGTGGACTTGCACAAAATCAATTTTCATTGACACTAAAAAAAACAGTTGTCGGGAATTTCTACGCCATCTGAGTCCTGACGGGTGTGCAGTGGAACCCCTTGGCCTATCAATCTTTAACATTGATTTACATCGAACTGTTCATCTAAGCCAACCAGTCATGTACAATCAAGTATTTCATGTATTCCTTCATTTGTCATCAATGAATGTGTAACAGGTCAAACTTAAGTCTACCTTTCTGATATCGCGCAACAGATAAAAATATCAATAGAAAAATACCGTGGACCCATTTCACGAACTTGGAGAGGCTTCTGTGAGATTGCGTCTTCATTCTCGCTTCGTTTAAAATCTTCTCCGATGATGAGTTATCTTATGACCAAATCAACATGTTGCAATCTATGTATTTATTAGTCGTTCGTTGCAATTAGCAAGACCGGCAACCAAAAGACCGATATAAAAACAACAATTGCACCTTGCGTCCGAAAGTGAAATCAGAGCGTCATTCTAATGTCAACAATGCATCATAATAACAGTGTGGATGAGAATACAGATAAGTCTGATATCATATTGCTTTACAATCATACCAAAAGGACAGTATACTGCAAATCGCTGGATACGAAAATTGCATACAAACATACACCAAAATTACATACAATTTGAAACTAACATCTGATACGAGATTCTCGTATGCTTACAGAGATCTGGGATGTTTTTCATACCACATCTCACTTACTTTCGTATGTGATTGGTATGTAGCGATACGAACTATTTTCAGTCTTATCTCTAATGTTATCCAGCTTTTTGATAAACGTGGTATAAATACATGAGACTACGAATGACACAAAACTAGCATGAAATTGAGAAATTCTTAATGAAATGTGTCTTTAGACGCTCTTTAAACGATGCCCAAGACATATGAATTCCATCATATCGTATGAATGGCGTTCTAAGCTCTAAATAACATGTTCTTGAAAAAACAGGAATGAACGAATGACGGTATGAAAAAATCCCCTCAAGTGACACGCCTCTGCATGCCTCTGACTGACAATGACGAGACTGTCCTAGTTCAATAACTGGGCAGATAGTATAATGAAGGAAATGACTAGCATTGCTCGTCATTGTCAATTTCGGCAGTCACAGAATTAAATATCTTGTTTATTTGCTTCGTTTTGCTAGAAGTGTGATTAATACGAAATCGCCGGCACATCGAGGAACCTATTAAGTGGGCAAAAAGGAATTCCTAATACCATACAGAGATAGGAAAAAAAGTCGTGCGTCGTTTGCGGATTACTGTGAGTTCCAGAAAAGTGCTTCGATTGCCACAATTCCTTCAGATTCGAAGTGTTCAGATAATTGCGCACAAGTTTTCTCCATGATGTTGGCCCTTCCAATCATTACTGAAAAAAGTAGAAGACGTACAAGCAGTAGTTCACTTGATGTTTTCACATCCTCTCCTCGGCATTCCTCACTACATAGTGCATACACTGAATCGAATGTTAACTAGACGATGTGTGTTTTGGTGTGTGCGAAGTGATATCACAGCACGCACGCATCTCTCACTGGCTCTGGTGTCCTCTGCTGACAGCTTATTGTTTACCATTTTCTATAGCAAGCGATACGCGAATTACTCATTCGAGAAGGAACAAGTTATCTAATTCTGTGATGTGCCATTTCGATATTAAGGTTGCATATAACCCTTCCTTTCTAGGAAACCGAAGCGCAGATGAATCTAATTTTGTAGCGACAGTGCTAGAAAATAAAGCTGGGGCTTAGCGCAGTAGGCTCGATTAATAGTGATAGCATTAATTACGCAACTTTTAATCGAAGAACGATGAGCAGCATCAGACTTACCCTAATGGTCACCGCTTGCATTTTGAACGATGCGCAGAAGTCGTCAATGTATAAAAATCAAACATGTATTCTTCAACCGGAATTTACTTAGTTTTATGTATTGGAGTTCCACTTGATGTCGCATTTGATGGATGGCGGAAAGATTGGCTGTAGATTTATTTTTGAAATGAAATTTGTTCAAATTTGTCCCAGCTTCTCAAAAAAGACAAGTCGCTCATTTGGATATTGAGTTGTTGATAGAACGCACTTGTAAATTCCATACTGTGATTCTTCTATCGGATCCACATTCAAATTCATTGAATAGCATGTGCCAGATGTTCGAAATTTAGGACATTTTATTCTTGAAGTCCAAATCTGGAAGACAAACATAGAACTCAATGGAATGGTATACAATATGGAGCGGGAAAGGGGAGATGGCAGGAAAATTCTCCTGGTCGGTGAAGTATTAGAGGAGGGGCATTGTGCTCCTCCCTCAGATCTTCTAAACCATCAATTCTTATGGCTCCTGTGGTTAAAATATTGAGTCTACAAAAAACAGCTTCCACTCAGAGAAAGGCTACACAAAGATATGAAAAGAAACAAAGTTCACTGAAGGATACCTTGAGACAATTATTCATTCCGGCGTGAGATTAACCTCATTAAACACGACTGGGATTTCTTTGCATATATCGAATTGTATCACCAAATATAGCTTGAAACATCACGAAACATCAACACTTTCACGTATAAAATGGATACGAGCCATTTCTGATCGAAATCGAAGATGGCATATATACACTCTTTATCAAAATTAATGTTGTATCACTAGAAGTTTTGAAATATCTGTGTCTACAGCCATTCAGTTCATTTAATTACAAAAGTGTCATATATCATTTGAAAGCTATTGATCTCCTCTTGAAGATTCATTATGATTATTGGGTGCATCTTTGAACGGTTGTCTACGACATGAAATTTTGTCAGAAATAGCTACTTTTCTTTAAAGTAAAGTTTTGGCATCAAAATCATAGGTTAGAAAAATGAAACATATCAGTGTATATACAAAAGAAGATGCTTTCAGAAAACTTTTTGGACTCATCCACAAGACAATTATACGCGTAATTGGATACATAATCATAACTAGTGTTACATTGCCCCATTCATTTGTTAAGAAGTTGGTAGCATAATCATGATTTCCATTCAAATTCAGCTCATACCAATCTAATGCATAAGCATATGCTGTGTACATAGATAGTGATTCTTAGCCTATCATCTGAAGTATAAGTACAGTACCGTAGTTATCGCTCATTATTGCTTGTTCATTTATCATTATCAAATGAAAAGAGTTTATGGACAATTCCATGAAAAGGGAGACATTGACCTCAAAAATAAAAGTACTTTTAATACTCAACTTATTGCTTTTTTCTATAGGCAATAAATAACCAAACACTTCAAAATCCGGCATAACTTTGCAGAAGTCCTTTCTACATATGATGACAGAAGCGTTTTGTAACAGTACTCCTTTTATGTCTCTATACACATAAAACAGATCGCAAAATGACGAAAGGCATAAATACCAGGAATAATGCTGAAAAATCATGATATTTGCATTTGATATGTCTCCCTTAGATGTCTTCAATGAAGTAACTAGGATAGAACTAATTAAAAAGTTAATTACATGATTGTGCTCGATTGCAGATAATGCTTATTCTAGATGAAACGACCGTTACCAATTTTGATCTAATTTTGAACTGTTTTGGGTCATATGCTAAAGAATAATGAAGATGTGAACGCGATATTTTGACAAAATGAGAAGAATATTAAGAGAAATATTTCCAATTAATCGCATATGCCAAAAAGTCTCAACAACCATGTCAAAACTTGGTAGCGGTCGTTTCAACATGACTAGATAACGGTCGTTTCATACAGGGTAACGGTCGTTTCATGCTATGACGATCTTGTAAGATGCTCAATAAATAGGTCAATCATAAAATTGGTGACTCCCATTGATTACGACTATTGACTTACTACTCGTTTAACCCTTCCTCAAGACATGTGCTTGTGCACAACGCACGAAAGCTTCATCCAATTGTTCAATGCCATTAGCAAATGTACCGATCTTCCTTCTTATTCCTCAAGTTGGGTTGAGCAGAACTATTATTGTGAAGGTTGCGCTGAACCTTGTTCTGCTTGTAGAGATGGTGTTCTACTGGAAAGGTATTTTGAGCATATCGATCCCCAATCCACGGTGAAATATTATCGGTGGGAGAAATCCGCATCCGAAGGAAAGTTCTTTCGTCGTGTTCTTCTTGAGATGACTATTGAGGAAGCAATTGCTTCTTTTCGATTGATTGTTCCTTTTTTTGTGAAACACCAAAAAGTAAGCGTCATCAACATTACTGCTATGAGCAGGATAAGAATAATGCTTCTTCAAAGAGACTCGTCATGCAGGTTGACTTTGCAGAAAACTACCGCAGCATTGAGCAGCGGGAAGTTCAAAGCGCGCATTGGGTCCAACACCAAGTGACTTTGTTTTGCTCCTGCCTCTGGAATGGCATGATGGTCCAATGAACTACATGTATGTTGTTTTGTCTGATTCTAACAAACATGATAAGATTTCAGGGTTGAAATACATTTGTCTTATTCACGATCGCCTAGATATAAGTGATGACGATACCGAGCTCATCATTTGGTCGGATGGCCCTTGAAGCCAGTTTAAAAACCAATTTGTGGCGAAATCGCTTTCACTGTTGGCTGAAAGATATGATCTGGAAAGGGTAGAGTGGGCATTTTTTGCGACTGCCCACGGAAAGGGGCCTGTGGATGGGCTAGGTGGTTCATCGAAGCGCTTAGTTAGAAAGGCTGTCCTACGTGAATCGGTACAAGTAAGAAATGTCATGGAATTTCAGAATGCAGCACAAGCCGAGATCAAAACAGTTGATTTTCTCTTTCCGGATGATAATTACCATCCTGACTTTTTACACCAGCTCGAGTCTGCTACTTATTTCACTAGAATACTCTTATTTAAGATCTCTACCCCCTCAAAATGAAACGACCGTTACCGTGGAATGACCCTTATGATCATGGTTGATCGATAGACTAAAGACATTGATTCTCTTAAGGGATATGCAATTGGTTTAAGTGAAAAGCAGCTAACAACCGAAGAATTGTGTGCTAGGCTGCATTTCCAGAACCCTCCGACGTTAGTAAAGAGAATTTGGTGTTAAGAAATACAAAAATGGTATTTAATCAGGACGGAAAAGAATCACGACATCTCGAAGCAACCGACGTCTAATCAGACTTGCTGCAATTCACAAATTATCGTCTGCAAGACATCTTCTGTGTCTGTTGAGGCAAAGGGTTTCAGTGTGGACTGTATATTGACGTTTGCGCAATTTCATCTTTCATAAGGTTAGTGGACCAGCTCACACAGCGAGTAGAGTAGCATTCTTTAAGTAGCAGTGTGAAATACGATAAGTGCCCTGATTTGAATCCCATAGAGCATGTTTGAAATTTCCTCGGTAGGAAAAGCAATATTGTCGTTCCACTTCCGTAAAAACAATTAAAGAACTGAAACATTGGTCCTGGGCAATTGGCAATTGATGCCACGATCTTTTAATGATTCATTGATACAATGTATGAATGATCGCAGCACGTGGAGTTATCACCCGATACTGATCGCTTAATGCTTATTGACTTTCATATACATTTTTACAATAAATACATTAGTTCTCACAAAATGCTCTCGTATCGAGGAAGAAACATAATAGACTATCATAAGATAGGAAAGAGGGGTAAATTAAATTTCACAAGTGAATATACCGCATGTAACATTAATTTTACTAAAGAGTGTATATAGTAGTATGATGTTCAAAACACTTCTTCACAACTAGGAGTACTATTGGTTTCACGATGTGATCATCGATCATCAGATGTACAAGTTGTGCATTCCTATCTTACAAGAAGTGGACTTTAAAATTCAAAGGTAAATTCATAAAGCTATAAAGACTATAAAGAATAGTTGAAAAATATCATAGGATTATAGCTTGAAAAGCATGATGTAAGTCGGGTAGACATAGCTATTTGAGGTGGGCAATTATGAACTTTCTACGGTGCCGACATGTGGATATGATTTCCGATTTCTTGTTTAATTAATGAGTATCTTTGGAAGTCAGAATATGAAATTTTTCAGCGGGACACAGGGCACATCTTCGAGTTCCGCACTTGCATGGATTTGATTGTTCGAGTACTTCCCATTTTATATTATATTCTTCATTTTTGTAATTTAAGTTCCAAATATATTTTGACAAAGTTGTTTCGCTTCGCTATTGAAAGTTGGTGAATGATTTTTTGTGGTTTCTTTATCTTGTCTTAAAATCATTTTCAGTTTGTCCAATATACGTTTTCTGTTCGTTTGTTGTTGATACAGTTGCCTTGTAAACAACCGAGCTCTTCAGACATTCTCCGTTATATATATATATATATATTAATATAGAATTCAAAAAAGGAAATTGGATAAAGTAAATTGATATAAAGGAAATGAAAACCAGGGGATGTCGGTGTTACCGGTTTCGGTGTATTTTTATGAATTTATGACACCTCGTCAGACACCGTTACATGAAATAAATGAACCGCAACTATCTTTGATCCCTACTGAGAGGAGGTTTGAATTTAGAAATAGAATATCTTTCTTTGATTTCCCTCTCGGATCTGGTTGCGTTATTTATGCCAGGTAACTTTCATCCACTTATGCTTCATTTTAAGACTGAAAATTCGTTTTTCGGATTATTTCTTTTTGACAAAACGTAACGTAGAACGATGTTCAATATTTGTGATGTGAAATCGCCTTTTCATATTCATCCATTTGGCGGCAAATTCTATTTCTTTCAAAATGGCGCGAAGAAATCTAGAAGAAGTTTAGCAAATTACTAAAATTTGAATTTTCACAATCTTTTCGCGTCCATAGATGTAAGTTTTATTTGGCGCATTTTCTAACAATGTGCGCCAGTCTGAAATTCAAATTCGACTTAGTTAAGTGGCAATGGAACAATACGCAACAGAATATTCTATATACAGGACATATATGCCATCGCGTATTCCGCTGTACTGTAAATGTCAGACTAGGTACTGTATCTCTTTCAGTTCAAAATCCTCAGCGATTCATGCACTGCATGATCTGATTAAAAATTGAGAGGATGATATGTGTCCATTATCAGATACCGAAGACAGTTCAGAAACATTGGTGAAGAAGACGAAGGTGGTCTTGACGATGATGTATCAAGTAGGGCTAATTCTACGTGTACATGTACAAATATGGACATGTATCGAATACTCAATAGTTACACTTGTTGAGCTGCAAGATTTTGAGTTATCACTTTGTTTGGCTATTCTATTATTTTGCAGTATGCAAATGGTAAGGTATTATAGGAAGTTAGCGCCATGTTAGATGAGGATAGACCTCAGCAGGCCTACCCATGGTTTGAAGCAGACTTGTGTTGTAATTGTACAGGGGTTTGTAGCAATAATTTCTCCCCATGAAGTTCCCCTACATGCCATAAATTAGCCAACCGAAAAACAGTTCACTATGCAAACATGAGTTCTAATATATTGAACATCAGTTTTATAACTAAAAGGACAACAATTTTCTTAATAGTTCGTGTGCTTACCCTCACTATGCAACCTTCACTATGCTTACCTTCACTATGCAAACATGAGTTCTAATATATTGAACATCAGTTTTATAACTAAAAGGACAACAATTTTCTTAATAGTTCGTGTGCTTACCCTCATTTTCCAAACACTGCAAAATTCGCGTTCGGAACGAGTCACACAAGTGCTAAACCTCGGTCTGTGTAATTGACTCCCATTCTTCTTTGACCCGCAAAATCAGCTCATCACGGTTTTTGGGCGAGGCTCTTTGAAAACAGAGTCCTGTAATCTGGCCCAGATGTGTTCCACGGGGTTTAGGTCCGGTGAATTACCAGGCCAATCCCTCCAGACCTTGACGTCACTGTCATCAATTTGACTGAGAGTCGCACGAGCCGTATGACAAGTTGCTCCGTCTTGCATCTGTACACCGCTATCCGAGCAAGGAAATATGCGTCTATCTTTGATAATGTCAGTATACAGAGGGAGAATATTTTCACGATAGTGCTGTCCGTTCACAGTTCCATGATTTGGTACGATGTATAGATGTGTCTTGCCGTATCTGCATATTCCTCCGGCCACCATGATTTTCAGGGGAACTTGGGCCGCATTTCTGGCTTGATTGACGACGGATCACTAGTCCTTATTCTTCTGTTTTGAGTATTAACTTTTGGATGCAATTCAATGTGACTTTCATCGGTAAACAGTATGTGTGACATCAACAGTTTACCTGGGCCGCGTCATCCGTGTATCCCTCATCGACCATCCTTTGACTGAATTGAACTCGGTCATTGATATTTTTGGCTGAGAGAAGAGGCTTCGTTGGCTGCTTGTAAGCAACTTTACTCCAGTTGGTCTTCCTCAAATGACGAGAAAGAGTCATGTGAGAAATAGTCTTTCCACGTTCCAGGTAACCAAGAGAGAGATTCAAGCTTCGCGAAATGCTCCGAAGTCCTACTGGGCTGACTCTGTTTTTGAACTCACGACGTACTTTGTCCTTGGTGTTTGGAGACATTTTCGTCGGTCTACCACTTCTTCTTGCGTCCTTCACTTGTCCTGACTTTGACTTCATCCACTTCCGAACAGTCTTTCGGTCACATTTGAGGATGTTAGCAATGTGTGAGATGGAATGTCCTGCTGAATGCAAGCCTTGAATCTATGAGCGTTTGTGTTCACGTGCTTTCACCATCTTCAGTGACACAGGGAGATTAAATGAATAGTCATGAAGAAGCAGTACATTACGACAACCAATGAAATTTGAAGCGTTAATCAGCCAATGAGATTCACGATAGCACTGAGGAACTGCAGCTGTGTTGTCATCACGGTCTCCCTATGAGCTGTAGTGTTGGAGAAAAACATTGAAGGTGACTGTAACAAAAATTTGTCCTCATGGGGATAAACTTTTGTTACAAATAAAAGTGTAGCCATCACTTACTCAGAAATTTAATCTGACTGAGGAGATGATACAGATGGCTTGATCCGTCAATACATCCATCAAACGTGCTCAAACGGAAGGACTTAATGCGCCTGCTAAACAATCAATTAAAATGGCGTTTTTTGAAAAAAAACAATGGGTGCATGAATCAACATACATATTGATTTGCAATTATAAAAAGGAACAACGCTCAAAAAAGATTGTAGCTAATGTGCAGATAGTAAATACAAAGGAGAGTCGAGTCAGGTCCTTTTATCATGAAACAAAATTTCAAATTAAGTGTTGTTCAATGTGTTCTCCCACTGGGGAGAAATGTTTGTTACACCCTGTAGTTGCAATTACAATCACGAAATTGCAATTATAATTACTGTAATTAGTCATTGTAATCAATTATATTTTCTGATGAGTAATTTTTAATCGTAGTAAATTACATTTTTGGCCATGTAGTTCAGAATTGTCATTACTTTTTCAGTCACCACAACTTTATATTCATTACGCATGCAGCCTAAATTAATTGACTACTCTCCTCGTCAATAGTGAGTTGCCATACTTAGATGTGTGCCGGATGTACAGCTAGCGGTATTTTTTCAAAGAAACATATTTCTAAAATTTAAATTAAGTGCCCGTGTTTTGATATTCTATCCCCTTATTTATTTATTTATTTATGTGGCTGTATTTATACAGCGCTGTACCCAAAAGATGCTCACAGCGCACAGCGTATACAAAATGCAACGGATCCGGATTTTTCTCCCACTTTCTGACGAAAACATGTCTTTTGATGATTTCTCTGGCAAAAATGGATCAAATGACTTAATTTCACGTCTGCGATATTTTTTGATATGTGTAGTATGCGAAACAATGTTTCATAAGCTGAAGGAAGTCATTGAACATACCTGAAAATCAGCTTAGATTTGTGAATTCCCTAAAAAATGTATGTCCTAAGCATCAGCACCACTAATTCAATCCAATCTCCACCATGTGATATTACTTTAAACACATAAAATGCATCTGGCCTGCTCAATTTCATTTTTATACAGTATGAAGTCGATATATCTCAGTACATGAAAAACTGGGGTTCAAAAAATAGATGTCCTCAATTTTCATCTGATACATCAGAACATGAATCTAACCAACGAAACATCTTCATTGGTTGTGAACAAAAACGCTTCATCGGTTACAGCTATTTTGAATCAATGACTAATGTTTGGTGATGAATATCATCAAAATAATTGTACTTTCCTACCACAAAATGTCCCGTAACCGACGCTTCCTTGCAATATTCAGATCAAATGCTAAATCAACATCAGCATATAGCGACGAAGTCCATGACAGTTGAGAATATACGTGGTTCAGTCAATAATCACTTAGACTCAAAAAGAAATATTGAAGATATCAAAACGACCGTAGCTATCCAATGTAATGTGTATTTGTAGGTAACAAAAATAAAATCAAACTTGAAATGTGAGAACATGTTATTATATACGAAGCTGAATAAAGATTGGATTCTAGTACTACTTTTCTACATAGAATCCATTCTATTAACTCTCGGTTGAAGAATACATCCTCTCTGCATTCATAGCCTATACATGTATACCAACCGATTAATTCCATGGATCAAAGAATCCATTCTGATCAACACATTTTCGACATCTCAACACCAAGTCTTCGAAACCATTCTTGAAAAAGCTCTCGACCAGCGAATTAAAAACTTGTCTTACATGCTGCTCCACTTCGGAAGACGAATCAAACTTTTGAACTCGCAAGGTTTTCTTCAAATGACGAAAGAGGCAGAAGTCAGATGATGCCAGATCTGGCGAATGCGGAGGATGCTGAATGGTCTGGAACTTCAATTGAGACACCGTTTCCGTCACAATCGCAGCAGTATGAATTGGGGCATTGTCATAAAGTAAGTAGTTCACCGATCGTCTCGAAAGTTTTGTGGACATTGTCTCTAAAAGGTCTTTGTAATGCGAGCCATTCATTGTGCGCGACTTGTCCAAAATGTCGAGATAGACAATCCCTTTACTGAACCAGAAGACAGACAACATTGAACAGCGACCGTGCGATGTTCCTGTTCTGAGTTTTATCGGAGCACTCTCTTCTGGAAATCACCATTCAGATGACTCCCTGCGACTCAAAGGAATAAAAAGGTTTAATGGCGTTTCATCTTCTGTGATGATGTTGTCGAGAAATCGGTATCCAAGTCTCGAAAAGTTCCAGGTTGGAACGACAGCACGCCAATCGAGTCTCTGCCATTTCGGATGTGATGAACTTTGGGACAAAACGTGAGCATAACTTTCGCACGCCCAAATCGCTGAGGATATTATGGACACTTCCGTGACTAATAGTCAGGGCATCGGCAAGATCATCCATTCGAATACACTGATTATCACGGATCAAAGAGGCACACACCTGATGTTTTGATTGCGGAATTTCTGTTGGACGTCCACTTTTCGTTGTGTCATTGAAGACTGAAGTTCGACCACCTCGAAACTATGGTACCCAATTGTAAACTGTAGCACGTGATTGAGAATCTTCACCGTAAAACCGAAATTTTTGAATCAACGTTTCGAAATCCCTTAAAGAGAGTGACAAAATATCTTTTATGCATAGCAGCATTCAAACAAAGTTTCAAAATGATATATCATGAGAATATAGACATTAAAAATTTGATATAGAACTGTGCATGAGATCATCTATCATGGAATACAGTATGTACTTGCAAAGTTAATCAAAACAATCTATCTCAAGGCATATCAAATTCGAAGTAAATGTGCATGAACTGTTAATCACTTGTTGAAGTCTTCATACTTCTCAAAATGTAAATTCTTTGTGCACATTTCTTTTCAATACACTGTAAACTGTAGACAGCCAAAAATCAGACAAAATAAGAGCCAAAATGATCAGACAATTGCAACAGACAACATGAGACAATGAACAACCAAAAGTGGCTGTTCAGAGCAGACAAGATGAGACAATTATTCGCCAAAATATCAGACAATTTTGTCTACTTTTCTAAAAGTATTGTCTCTCAAAGTCAAAGTGTTTAAATATGATCAAACTATTCAACATCAGCTAATGGCAGCTAGTCACTCCTAATCACATAGGTTCTAACTCTGCTCCACTCATTCACACTCGCATTATGAACAACTCTGATACTTCACAAGTCCGCTGTCTTAATGTCAACTTTAGGGAAGTATAATATAGACCCTTAAAAGCTGTAAAAAACATTGTAAAAACAGAATTAAAAGATGGCATCAATACGTCAAATATTCAGACCTGTTATTGCCATGCCTCAAGGTGTATACAAAGAATCCTACTTATTTACAACATTGTATATTCTATAATTGAAAATTATCAAGGATACCATCCAATTTCAATAAAAGTGTATATATTAGTCATAAGTAGTATGATAGGCAGCAAACGCATTAATGTAAATTAGTTCGTGCGATGAGACAAAAATTGTCTGACAAGCAGGAAATTTGTCTGATAATACACCGCAAGTGCCAAAATACTGCTGTGGCTCACAAATTGTCCGATAAGTGACTGTCTACAGTTTACAGTGTAGTGTACGAAAAAATTCCGAGTGACATTAGTAGTAAGGAAGTGACAAACACCAGATAGCGCAAGATGGCAGAGTGTCGTGGTCGGCCGCCGTGGTGCTTTGGGTCTGAGTGTCGTGGTGGACTTGGGCGACCGCCAGGATTAGTCTTGAGGCTATAGTGTGTGATGTTTTTCGTGCTGAATGTTGGGTTGTAAAATGGGTTGTTTCGAGTGGAAGGAGTGGTCGGATGAGAAAACGGAGGTCGGATTCGTGTTCAGCGTGAAATTCTGCATCGGTAGGGTGAGTTTCAAGGCAATCGGTGAGAAAAAATTTTCAACATTTTTCGAAAAACGACAGAGTTAGAATTTGGGACGTTTTGGTGTGTAGCGTCCAAACGAAGCATCGGATGGGAAAACGGAGGCCAGATTCGGAATCTACGTGAAATTTTGGGTTAGGAAGGATGTTTCCAGCGAAATCGGAGAGAAAAAATTTTCACTGACGTCCCCCCCCCCTCTGGACAGCTTGCTTCGATTTTGGCTTCCAGTGGATGGATTTTGTCGTGCGATAGCTCGTTTGAAAGCTAAGAGTGAGACAAATTCAGTGAAAGAATCGGCTTGTTCCTATCTGTCTTCGTTTAGATGTGAGACGCCATTTAAGATTTTGGGACAATGGCGAAAAACGACAGAGTTAGAATTTGGGACGTTTTGGGCTCTAGCTTCAAAACGAAGCATCGGATTGGAAAACGGATTTCAGATTTGGAATCAGCGTGAAATTCTCTATCTGTATGGTGAGTTTCAAGTCAATCGGAGAGAAAAAATTTTCAACATTTTTCGAAAAAACGACAGAGTTAGAATTTGGGACCTTTTGGTGTGTAGCGTCCAAACGAAGCATCGGATGAGAAAACGGAGGCCAGATTCGGAATCTACGTGAAATTTTGGGTTAGGAAGGATGTTTCCAGCGAAATCGGAGAGAAAAAATTTTCACTGACGTCCCCCCCCTCTGGACAGCTTGCTTCGATTTTGGCTTCCAGTGGATGGATTTTGTCGTGCGATAGCTCGTTTGAAAGCTAAGAGTGAGACAAATTCAGTGAAAGAATCGGCTTGTTCCTATCTGTCTTCGTTCAAAAGTTAGAGCGGTTACAAGATTTTAGGTCGGAGCTCGCTTACCTGAAAAAATCCTAAGTGTCAGAGTGACTTTGTATGGGTAAAATTTTGAAAATTTTCCAAAGTGTGGAATTTCGACCTGGGACCGTCACCAAAACATTTTTCATCAAATTCTGAAATTTCACTGACCTCCCCCCCCCTCCCCCCCCTCTGGACAGCTTGCTTCGATTTTGGCTTCCAGTGGATGGATTTTGTCGTGCGATAGCTCGTTTGAAAGCTAAGAGTGAGACAAATTCAGTGAAAGAATCGGCTTGTTCCTATCTGTCTTCGTTTAGATGTGAGACGCCATTTAAGATTTTGGGACATTGGCGAAAAACGACAGAGTTAGAATTTGGGACGTTTTGGGCTGTAGCTTCAAAACGAAGCATCGGATGGGAAAACGGATTTCAGATTTGGAATCAGCGTCAAATTCTTTATCTGTATGGTGAGTTTCATGTCAATCGGAGAGTTTCAAGTCAATCGGAGAGAAAAATTTTCAACATTTTTCGGAAAAACGACAGAGTTAGAATTTTTGCGATGGCTGCCTACTGTAGAGCCAAAACGAAGCATCGGATGGGAAAACGGAGGCCAGATTCGGATTCAGCGTCAAATTCTACATGGAAATGGTGTATTTCTAGCTCAATCGGAGCACTAGAACCGGAGATAGACGGGATTTTTAGTGTTTGGATGATGGGTATTACGTCATCAGCTGATCGTCACACACTATATAAGCTGGGAACCGACGGAGACTTGTCATTCAGACGAGAGATTGCCAACAGTAAGTCGTCTCTCTGAGCTCCGATGATAGCTTCGGACATTCCAAATTCCGAGTTTCTGTAAGAAACCGACTTAGAAAATTTCATTGCTGATATCAGCTAAGCCGTCAGACTTAGAGGTTCGCCAGGAGATGGCCTTCGTCTCCAGGCCATAAAAGACTCCAAAACTTTAAAGGCTTGTAACTTTGCTTCTACAAGTCCGTTTGACTTGATTCAAAAAAGGTTCGGTCGCTATTGACCTGCCCTAAGTGATAAACTACTTATAAAATTTCATAAGTAGTGCTAAAAAGTTGAAAATTTTAAATTCACTATTTTTGGAGGTTTTCTGGGGTTTTCGACCCTGCTGAAGTCAATGAAAGCATTTTTAATGATGTCTGAGCCAGTCTTCTCATGCTATAAGCGGCTTTTCACTGAAAGCGAGCAAGACACGGAGAGTTTTGCTGTAATATTCCACTGACAGGGTGTTCCTTCGGGACGGCGGACGATGCCGTAGTGATAAGTGTGGCAAGGGAATGTGTCATATTTGAGACCGTAACCGCTGGGGCAACTCATGTTGGGCATTTGACACAGCTCTCAACGTAGCACTTTGAACGCCAATCGGTTGAGTCTTAGCTATCTTGTCATGGGTGGCCTCTAAACATCTCCATTGCAAAACGCTGGTGAATCAAGCACTCTACGGCTTGCTATCAAGCTGATCAAAGCAATAACTTGGGATGTTTCCTCAAGGTTTTCAAGTATGCTAAGTTCAAATCTGATATCATGTTTCAAATTTAACTAAGTCTAAGGCAGCTTTGAGGGGTTAGATCCCAGCTACTGTTCACTACCTTTGACTCGGCGTTGCTGTTACCACTTCGGGGCAGTGACAATGATGTCTTCAGCTGTAAATAGCGGGTATCGGGGAAGATCTCTCACTTCCCTAGTGATCAGTACAAGGCCTTCGGGCTGTCGACGGGATCGAGTGCCACTCACTACACTCAAATCTATCATTCCTCACTAAGTGTAAAAATCATTGTTTTCCGTTTTTCGCTTCAGAAATGCCGAAATACAATAATATGAAGACCAGTTTCAAACTGTGTCAATGCCGGAAGGTATTCCGAGCTGACGCCTTCAAAAAGCACGCTTGTACTAACAAGAAACAGATAGGGGTCGCTCGCTACTATTGCGGAGTCCACAAAGTCAGTCGCTTAAGTGAGCGGCTGGAGGATTGGCACTCACAACACAGCGAGTGTCAAACAGGCGAAGTAGGCGAAGAAGAACGGAGTTCACTCTTCGCCACTGAGCTCCGTTCTTTGGAGCTACAATCTGCCAACGAGCAAGAACGGAGTTCACTCTTCACCACTGAGGCCACTGAGCTACAATCCGCCATTGAAGCGATTGCCGCTGTATCCTCGCTTAGTAGCGAGAGTTCGCTGACCAGCAGCGATAGTGAGGAGGAGGAGGGAGAGCTACAGTCGCAACTTATCAAGGACGTCGACCTCGATCGCGAGACCCCTACAGCCGTAACTGTGAGTGGAATTGCAACACAATGTCGCAATTTTGTCAAGCGCCCGCCGGTGATCGCCGAACGGGATAGATTAAAGAAAGAGGCGGAGAAGTTGAAGGAGGAGGCCTTCTCATACAAGGCAAAGTATGAGGACCTAAAGAACGTGGCCGGAGAGATGAAGAAGGTGAAGGAGAGATTAAGCGAGCGGGATGGCGAGTTGGAGCAGGAGAGGCTCAAGACTCTCGAGGGGAAAGCCAGAGAAGAGGCTTTGCTAGCAGAGAGGGAAAGTAGGGAGAAGGAGATACGAAGGTTGAAGGAGGAAGTGGAGAGACTCCGTGTGCAGATGGCTAAGGTTGTCGAGACGAACCACGAGCTGCACCGTTCGGCGCAGCTGGTGGATCGCGATCGAAGGGTGCGTTCCAGTCGTCTGCACATCCCTATTAGAAAGGGGAGAGTAGCAGAAACTCCTCTCTTGTACGAGCGTGGAAGAGGGGAGAAATGCTACTCTCGGGTGAAGAAAGGGGTGGAGTGTCTACACTTCACCTTCGATCATCGTGATCCGATCTCGAATTTCCTTTATGAGGAAGCGTCCGAGAAGATCTGTAAGTAAAAATGACTAAATTGATATGTAAGATGATAACTCACTACTTCTTTCTTTACAGACATCCAAGAGAAGCGACCACCCGCCCCGTTGCCGGAGCCGCAGTCGAAACAACAAGCCTGAGTCCCTACCACACACCCGAGAACGAACCATCGGCTCTCTTAAGGGCCACCATGGGGCAAGACATGATAGAACCTCCTCGCGGTTTGCCCTGGGCAGTCTTCGGACTGGCGAATACTATCATTAAGTTGAATCTGCTATCAGTCAACTTGAACGTCGCAAATGAAGTTCGGTGTAATACTTCCTTTCGACGGGCGTTCCTGTAAAGGGCGGCGGTGAAACCCGTAGCTATGTATACCGCAAGGGACATTCGGCAATGGTCAATCTTGTTAAACCTCTCTGCGTCATGTTTGCAAGTGATTGCCTCTGTCTCAACGTAGTATGCATTCGCGCCAGGGCGACATTTAGCCAACTGTCGAAGGTTGCCTAAAACTTTCCATTGCATACGTTATGAGAACCATGAGTTCTACCTGTCTCTATCAATGAGACGAATTGATGAATGGAATGAAATGGGAGGACACTCACGCGCCACACGCAACATAACACACTTCTCTCTTCCGTAGTCTAACAAGCTCTTTACACATGGATCGCAGTCGATTGCTATCCCTGTATCAGAAGTGTAAGCTATCTTAATTTTATTTGACACTATTTTATCTACCATCATCGTCCATATGAAATGTTATAAGATTTACAAGTTAGACTAAGCGTGCTACTATTTCCAAATGAAAAAGTATACATGGTTAAATCATCCACTGAAGCCCCATTCAAGTACGTCAGTATGAAAGCAAAGATAATACGAAATAAAACATTTATTATGGCATGTATTTCAAAAGGTCTTCATCGTCAATATCGTCCCAGAGTCTGGCTTCACATAGATAACAAAAACAGTTCAGTTGCTTTAATCGTTCTTCCACTGCAAGCCTCACTTTATCAATATACTCCCACTCTGCCATAGTTCGTGGCTGGGAGTTAGGGGTGTACCACTCCCATAATTGGTGGAGGAATTTCGTGCTGGTGATCTCCATCACATCGTCAGTATCGTACTGGAGATACTTCCACCTCACGCCTGTTAAGTCGGGACACTCCTTCTCACATACACTCTCCTCTTCCTCGTCCGCTGGTAATGATAACTTTCGTATATTGTCCAGTCGGTACACCTTCTCCACCTTCGCCTTTCTTGGTGCATTTGGTGTAACGAGCACCTTTGCTGATGTGCATGGAGAGGAGAACTCCAATGCGGTATTTGGTGTTGTTGGAGGACTTGTCATGTTGTCTTTGAAATGCTGACTTTGAATAATGATAACTTTAACATTTTTCTAATTCTAAAGTATACACAAGCAGCCAATCAGAATGAACATCCAATGAATGAAGAGAATGAAAGTATATAAGCAAAGTGACATTCATATCATTTCATTTAATCTGTGAATCATACAAGTGACGAACGCACGATCTCTCTCTTTGACTATTATTCTGTCTGATCATATTTCATTAAAATGGTAAGTTAAAGATTTCCTCTCTCATCTCCCTCAAACGTGTGACTAATAGCATCTTCCTCAATTTCAGGCATCAACTTCATCACCAACGCCCTCTCTTCTCGAGGAAAGTTTAGAGTTATTGAGTCAAGGTAGGTTGTAACACTACACTGAGGCTTGAACAGAGATGATAGAATGATTTCTCTTTCAGGTGATGCGAGTTCCAGCTCAGAACTGTCGCGATATGGCAACGAGTGGGAATGTGCTGACTGTGGGCACATCTTCACGAGGAAATGGGATCTCACCCGACACATCAAGCGAGGTGTTTGTCGACCTAAGCCGGCATCAATCTCCGAAGGTAGGGATGATTCTGTTAACGATGTCTCCTTTTCTTGCGACTTGTGCATTCAGTCTTTCGAGACACGTTTTGAACTATCTTCGCACAGACTTCAACATACACACACGAACGATACCTACACCAACGGTACCTCCTCTATCCGACTCACTGAGGTGTCCATAAATAATTTAGTGAGGAACTACCAGATGGACTCCTCAGAAACCATTGCTAACTTTGAGGAATGGTTTCATCAAAATTCATCATTGATAGAAGCGCTCTTCAACAATTTAGACAATTTTAGGATGAAGGCGCTCATCTATCTTAAAATAAAATATGTAAAAATCGACCACCATACTGGACAAATAATAGAGAGGTTAGAGTTTCACATACCCTCCTCTCCTGCAACCGAGGTTGTAGACTATGAGTCTTGGATAAATTTTCACATCCAAGGATTAAAATTAAATATTGATAAATTTAACGAGCGCGATAGCGGTCTCATTTTTGACGGCATTGAGTCCGCCTTATTTAAAATCAGTCTATTAGGAAATCATAGTGGTCGAGGCTCCTTTAAACTTCCAAAAAATTTAAAAACAAAACAGCAGTCATCAATGTCGATTGCGAATCGCAATGTTTTAAATATGCTGTCCTCTCCATTCTCCACTATAATGACATCAATGCGAATCGAAATCGCACATATAGCTATAGGCAGTGGGAGAATGAATTAAACTTCGATGACTGTAATAGTGACGATATGAAAATTAAAGATATAGAAAAATTTGAAAAATTGAACAACATTAAAATAGTTCTCCATGTTTGGGAAAAAGGATTGAAGGGTGTGCGCTACAACTCGCGTTCGAGTTGTTATGAACGTACAGTAAACCTGTTATTAGTAAAACAGGATGATAGTGAGGAATGGCACTACTGCGGTATTCCCAAAATCTCTCGCTTATACCACCACTTAGAAAACTCGAGTAGAGAGTTATATTACTGCGACAGATGTATTCGCCACTTTAGGAGGAAAACTAAATTTGAAACTCATTATGAGTGGTGTAAGCGAGGTAAACTGCAAATGGAACGCATGCCCAAAGATAAGGAGTTTTCATATAGAGAGAATGGTGATGAACTAAGTCCTCTTCGTGTCATCTATGCTGACATCGAATGCTATATCGATGATAACATCCATCGACCAGCAGCCATTTCCTGCTATGAAGTATGGCATGATCACTTTAGGAGTAGGCAAAATAAAATGCGCGTCTGGCAAGGTGAGGATTGTATTTACCAATTCCTACAATTCCTCGAACAGGCTGTAAAATTTCAACAAAAGTATGATGGTGAACTCTATCGCAGATCATTGCATATGACAGCAGATGATCAAGCAAAATTTGATAGTTGCAACGTTTGCCCCAAATGTAGGAAAACATTTGACGATGATAAGATTAAGAAAGTGCGCGACCATGATCACATCACTGGTAAATTTAGAAACGCACTCTGTTCAAAATGTAATTTTTCGCTGAGGATGAAGCGGCGTACATTACCCGTCATTTTCCATAATTTCAAGGGCTACGACAGCCATATGATAATAAAAGGAGGTTTAGGTCAAATGAAAGAGTGGAAGCTTGATGTAATAGCGCAAACGAGAGAGAAGTTTATGGCCATGACAGCAAAAGTGCCTGTCGATAAAACTAAAGAAAATAAGACGGTCTATTTTGATATAAAATTTTTAGATTCCTACCAATTTATGACTGCATCACTGGCCTCTCTCGTGCAAAATCTAAAGTCTCTTCCACTAACACAAAATCTTAAGAAACAATATCCAAATCTAACCGATGAAGTCATCACACGGAAAGGAGTCTTTCCATATGCATATTTTGATGCAATTAGTAAACTCGGCGAGACTTCTCTTCCGCCCATAGATAAATTTAAAAATGATTTGACCGGTGCAGAATGTAAGACCGAAGATTATGATCATGCACAAGATGCATGGATAAAATTTGACTGCCATACATTTGGTGAATATATGATTGCCTACCTTAAGTTAGATGTATTTTTGCTGGCTGATGTATTTCAGGAGTTTCGACGAGTGGCATTAGAAGAAGATAAGTTAGATCCCGTCCACTTTGTCAGTCTGCCAGCCATGTCATTTAAGTCTGCTTTTAAAATGACTGGTGAGACCATTCATCTCTTACAAGATCCAGAGATGTATAATTTATTTGAGCGAGGAATTCGCGGTGGTCTCACATTTGTAAATAAACATAGGTTAAAATCAAAAATAGTAGGCAATGACCAGACTCATCTGAAGTATTATGACCAAAATAATTTGTATGGTAGTTCATTATCCAAACCGCTACCTCACTCTGAGTTTAGCTGGTTAGATGATAGTGAAATTCAACATTTCTCCAACCCTTCCAACATACTAGCAATTCCAGATGAAGGTGATTGGGGATATTATTTTGAGATAGATCTAATCTATCCAAATAATATTAAACATAAAACCGTGGATTTTCCACTCGCACCCGAATCAGGTGAAGTGACCAAAGATATGTTTTCCGACTTTATGAAACAATTTCATAAAGATTTAGAATCATGCGGTCAACCCGACTATAAGCCTTGCCGCAAACTTTTACTCACCCAGTATGATAAAGAAAACTATCTAGTCCACTTTAGCATCTTAAAATTTTATTTAGAAATGGGTATGATTTTAAAAAGAGTTCACCGCATTATTAAATTTAGACAGAAAGCCTTCCTCAAACCATATATTGATAGCAACAGCCAGAAACGTGCACTAGCCCAAAATAATTTTGAAAAAGATTTTTATAAATATAAGAACAACAGTCTATTTGGTAAGACGATGGAGGATGTTAGAAAGCGCGTAAACTACAAACTAGTTAATGATGATCAAAAGTATCACAAATTGGTCTCATCACCTCTATTCATCGATAGAGACATTATCGATGAGGACCTTATAGGTGTTAAAATGATAAAATCTGAAGTTGAGTTGTGCAAACCCATCTATATTGGTCAAGCTGTACTAGATTACTCTAAGCTTGAAATGTACCAACTCTTTTATAAAATACTAAAACCATGTCCTCTCGTAAAAGAGGTTCGTTTGTTGGGTGGTGATACAGATAGTTTCTTCTTAGGTATTACCACTCAAAAAGATTTAAATTTCAATGAAGTAGGAAAATCTTTAGAAAGATATTTTGATACATCAAATTATCCTGCTGATCATCCACTCTACTCCATCAAAAATAAGGCAAAACTTGGCTGCTTTAAGGATGAGACAGCAGGGAAGGAGATAGCTGAAATGATTCTCCTCCGTCCAAAAATGTACAGTATGAAATTAAAGGATAGCGACGATAGCATTAAGCGCGCTAAAGGCATATCAAAATCCATTGTGCAAAATATGAAACATAAGAATTTCAGGAAAGCCTATAGAAATAAAAATATAACGTTTGTCAATATGACAATCTTAAAATCTAAGTCGCATGAGATCAAAACTCATACTTTTAGGAAACGGGCGCTTTCAGCATGGGAGGATAAGAGGTGCTGGCTAGAACACAACATATCTCTTCCACATGGACATCCTGACACAAACATACCACCACCCAAAAGAATTAAACTCACACTACCACATTCAGGAGACGTCTTAGCATAATCATCCTTAACTTAGTATTTTGATGTTGATTTCTGTAGATAAACATTGTTGTTTTATGTATCGCATGAGATTGTTTTTTTCCTTGTGAATATGTGTCCACATCTGTACATTCCCCATGTGATGACTTTTCCACTGAAAGACATTTTTTCCTATCCCTGTATATTTCCACCCTTCACGAAGTAAAAAGACTTTTTGTATATAACAATGTTTATTGAAGTGCGCTCATGTATATATTTTCAGTGGATGTTGTATAAAGTCTATTGCTTCACATTCATGTACATATTTCAATAAATGTTGTATAAAGACTTCACTTTGTTTTCCGAAACACTAACGTTATGAGGGATTTAGTATCTTTCACATGGATGCACTCTTGTAAACCATTGGTAATTTTGATAGCAATAGAGGGTATAGTTTGTTTGACGACGGATGATAGAAAATAGATTCAAACATCTTCTCGACTATTCCATATGAAGCGTCTTTATCATGAATGAAATCACGTAAAATGTATTCTTTTTTCTCACCAACAGAAATAGGTAGAATCAAATCACTTTGAATGTAAAGGTGCTGTTCATGTTTATCAAGTGTCATTGGTGTTTCTATACCAATCGTATGCGCAGCAGCAAACACAGTTTGTAGCATTGAAAAAAACCAAAGAGTTTTTTCAAATTTTTACTCAATTGACATTGAATGTCATCACCCAGTTTCAGAACAACGCGTTGATTTTCAATTGAAAACGAAATGTGGTGTGTCTTTACATCATATTTACTTTTCATCACATGCTTCAACTTCTGTTGTATATAAGGATTTACTACATGAATGAAGCTTTCAACTGTATGATATAGACGCGGCATTATATTGATAGCAACTTTAGATTCTTCATAAGACTGGTAAATTTTCTTGATGCGATCGCCATAGATGTCCACCCACCATTCATCATTAACTGAATCAGCTTTAGTGTGATATTCATGAGAACCATACACCACACCGCTTCCAATAATAGGTGTATAATGTCTTACAAAATGACGCAAGGTTGGAGAGAAATAAACTGTAAGTTTGTCATTATATTTCTGAATAACCAACTTATTTTTGTCCGCCATAATTTTCTCTCCATACTTCTTACCCACAGTCTCATTCCATCGTTTTACTAACTCAATAAGTGATAAAGGTTGAACACCACGCTTTTTCAAAATGATGCGTTCTTCGCATTCTACAACATCTTCATCAAATATTTTAAATCTATAATGAAATTTGTTGATTCGATTTGAATAAACTTTTTTAACATTTGCAGTAGCAATTGACGTTAGATGTAGTCCATGACCAAAACCAAGATGTGGATAGAATTCACTATCCAACCTCAGCGTAAGACCTTTAGTAAAAGAATGAAAGCGGAGGAACTGTCTCCCACTCCAATGATAGATAGTAAACTCATAAGCTTTCTGATTTTTATTCTTCATGATGGAAGTATTACCACTGTTGAATGCCTTAATAATTTTCTCATTCCCAAATGGCTCATAAGAATCTGATTTTATCTGAATCCATTCATAGTTCCACTTTCCATCTGATGTTAAATTGTATGGGAACTGAAATGCATTATTCATCGTTATTCCATCATGGGTGCGAGGAGTCAATATCATTTCTTCCAAATCATTCACATTCTGAATATTGCTATCATAGCAAATACTAGAAACGCCAACCTCCCATTCACCTTCTAAATGCAGTGGCCGATTTAATTCTACTCGATAGTCTGATGGTTTATTTTTGGGAAATTTATTCATAGAAGCATTACTGGGCAAGTAGATTAGAAACGAGTCCTTATTTTCACTTTCCATATTATTCACATTGGAAAAATATATTAGCATACGTTTGCATTAACTCTTCATTCGGAAATGGAGTGTGATACTTGTCACAGCATCTTTATGAAAAGGAATCAACGCACCAGCATCGTCATAAATGGCAATATCAATTTGTGGGATGTAGTTTGATTTCAGCTTTGTATAATGCACTTTCTTGAAAGTATGCTCAGATAAAATACTGCAGCTTTTTGGCTGGTATGGTATCATTGCTAGCAATGGAGCTTCAACATCTCCCACACGTACATCTTCACCAATATTGGAATATATCTGAAAATAGTTAATACGACGCGATAGCGACATGTCTGCGCTAGCTTTGGTTACAGTACCACTTTTAAAGATATTTTGATCAAAACCCAAAATGTCCATTAGAGTTTTATCCATAATTAGTTCAATACCTTTTCCACTTATAGTGAGAGACAAAGTACCTTCTTTTTCAGAAAATGAAATATGTTGCTCATTAATCACTTCATTTAAATAATCTACAACCAATTTAACCGAAGTAATAATGCGAGGCATCAACACTCTTGTTTCATGTAAGAAACCACCAAAAGGCTCTACACACTTTCTGTATAAAGATACGGCCCATTCTGTATCAAATTGATTTGGCTTTCACATGGTAAATGTTGCATATCAGATTTTCCATGAACAGCTGCAGAACGATGTCGTAAGAACTGATGAAAATCTTTTGAACAAACTAATACTAGATCATCATCATTTAATTTGCTTATTGCAATATGATTAGATGATTTGATATAAGTCAATGTTGCCACTTGTTTACCATCAACTCGAAGGAGATAATTAAATTTCTTCAATAATGTTTCAGGAGTCATGTTTGTCTTTCTTGGCTTAATCACAATCTTCTTCACCAACGTCTTCTCATTTCTTGGAATAAGATCTACATAATAAGCTTCCTCTCGATATATTAACTGTTTATGACCACTTATGTGGTAATTAACGTTAAAATTATCATAGCTTGTTAAGGCGCTAGCGAGGTAGCCTAAATCATTTCTTAAACTTGGACTTAAACCAACAATCCAATCTTTCTCAACTACATGATGTACATAATTATAATCATCATTGTGCGGAGTAAATTGGACAATATGTTTACACGCTTTATTCAAGAAATCATATATAAACTTTTTACATGATAAGAGATCTTTCTTTGGCCACTGTGGAATGTATACTCGGCACCCCTTTTCACATTGATAAGCAGCTGTACGCCTCATATTAATAGTCATCACCTCATGATCAAAAGTATAGACACAGTTGCTATAAACAAGTTGAGTGACACCCACTTCCCAATTCCAATTTAGCTGTTGTGCATGATCAATGGGAGTAGAAAAGAGTGCGGCTCGATTACTAGTAAATCTCTTTGTAGCCGCATTGCTAAGCAAAATATGATAAAACGACATTTTTATATTGCTAATCTGCAACTTTGCATAACATCATGAAGACTTGGATTTTGGACTCTCTACAATATATCAGAGTTGATCGTGATGGAAACGTACATTTCAAAAATTCTCATGGTCATACATCAAGAGGAATTACATTAACATGGCGACAATTTGTCAACCTCAATGATATCATGAGGGATTTGGAATATTTTGAAACATTAAGATTCATCTCCTTGGGTGATCAAGTTTGGCTTCAACATTACAGAAATGAAATTCAAATCTACCATTCTCATTCCGCAAACTGTTTCTCATTTCGCAAATACAATTGGGAGAAGTATAGAAGATACATACATCGCTCCATCATGACATTTATTCGTCGTGAGTTCATCGCCCTACTATGCAAATCTTAATCAGACATGACTACCACACATCATGAGTTGGAAATTAGATTCCCTACAACGTATTGAAACGGATCATGATCGAAACGTCTATTTCAAAGATTCAACTGGAAATGTGAGAAGAGAGTTTGCTTTATCTTATCGTCATTTTCAATCTCTACATCATATCATGAAGGACTTGAAATACTTCTATATGAAAAGACATTCACGTATTGGAAATCGCATCTGGCTGCGCGTCAACAATCGGCGAATTCAACTCTATCATTCCCAACTTCATACTAACTTCACATTTCATCAAGGTAGTTGGGAAAAGTATAAAAGGAAGGTACATCGCTCAATTTACTCATTCTTTCATCATGAAGCGCCATCGCTACACCATCGTCAACATTCTCCGTCGCTTCAGACTCTACACCAAAATCGATCTCACAACATTACACCAACAGCTTCCAAACAGCAAGTATTACCCGGGCCGTCCTCAAATGTTAGTGGTGAAGATGAACAATTCACGGAATCTTCAACTCTTCCCAAATGGGACTGTACAGATTCTCGGCGCCCTTTCTCATTCATCGGCGCAGTCAATGCGCTTAGAGCTACAAAGACTACTACGTCGGATATGGAAGAGGGAGAGGTGTGTGATGTCGAATCTGACTGTGGACAATATGGTGATCTCTACTCAATTGAGTGACAGTCTATCATTTTTGAAGATTCGTACCAGCAGTTACAGTTTGTGTTATGAACCCGAACTTTTTCCTGCAGCTCTCATTAGTTGTTGGTTACCTGTGCATGTGGCAATCTTTCATAATAGTAAAGTGATCATTACTGGACTAAAATCTCATGAACAAGCAAATATGATCCTAGACTATCTCATTGAGTATGTACGTACCCAGCGGATTGTAAAATAAAAAACAATTTTTCCAACATGATGTTTTTATTTCAAATCATGATAGAACTTACAAATCATTTTTTCATTAGAGGATGGATTACATGAAAAGTTTTGAATAACAGATGCAAATCGAGATACATGTAAACGTTTTAAGATGAAGTACAGTACAAAAGCACCACACGTTGATGAAAGTGGATGTTGTAGTATGCGTTCATTTCGCTGATATTGACGCGTATGTTTTCTCAACCACTGCTGTGTGTTGGTATATTTGGAGGTTGAGCAAGAGAGTCAAATAGTTCACCACGTCGGTCTTCTCCAATAAAGATCGCTTTCCAATGCTCACCGCCTAAATTCTGTGAATGAGTGTTTAGCACAATAAAGATGGGATAGTGATTTACTGCAGGTGGTAAGGTATCGAGTGAATAGACATTATCGAAAGCTTTCAACGTCGCTTCGTCTGCATTACGCTGCACTTTAGTCTTAATATCGTCAGCAGTCAACCAACTCATTAACGATTATACTGAAGAATCACGTCACGATACTTTGTAATTTCAATATTTGAATCGAAGACTGCATAAATTAATACATTGATCGTCTCAGGTAGTGTTCTTTTGAACGTCAAATCCAAACGAATATTATGAGGCACGTTCGCTTGACGATAGGGTGCACTAATATCGCTGTCAGCAGTCAAATCAAATGCATAAATAGTATATCCACTCTTAAACTCTTTCATAGTCAGTCCGTTGGTATCATCCGTATTGTAAAAGCCAAAAACATCCATAAAATCAACATAACTGCGCATAAATTGATCCGAAGCAAAATCTGGTTTGTAGGGTGGACCAGGATGACTCACACCATTAACACGTAAAGCAATTTCACTTAACTGATTGTGTTTAAAATTGAAAGGATTCTTCTTTATATTACCATTAAATGCATCATTTTCAACCATTGCCACCATGAGGAGCTTCGGCGCTTCCGATGGAAAGAGGCCATCTTTCATGAAACTCTTTTGATCTTTCGGAATTGTAAAGGTGAGAAGCTTTGTATGCTGAACGGGGTAAATGGCATTTTGGCGGTTAAGACCTTCAGCATGCCCTCTAATGACACTTGGATTCGGTACTACTCGACGAATGTAAAGTGCAATATCTTCCACATGAATTCTAAAATTGTCAACTTTAGCAAATGCATTCAGCGCAAATTCAGGCTTATTCAATGTCAGCTTGAGTCGCATGCTGGTATTACACAGTAAAAACTTTGACTGTCTAAAGAAGTCTAAATTCAGCGGACCATATAGCTGACATACTCTACTATCTTTAATCATAGCAGATCGCTTTACAAAGCCACTGTTTGTTTCAACATCAAATTTCCTGCTTCATCTCTGTACCATCCCATGGCTTCCATATGACTTTTTTGTGCTGCTGGATGAAACTGTGATACATGATTGAAATATGATTTATAGGGATAATCGCTTTGACCACCTTCCACCTGCTGCTCTCCAATCGTTAGAGAAACATCACGAAGTAATGTAGTCAATGGTAAATTGTTCAGTCCAACTTTATGTGCATCGTCAATAGCAGTTCCATCTGCTTGCTGAATTCTAAACCTCAAATCAAGCATCGCATAACTCAAATCTATGTAGTCATCACTACCACCAGGAATAACAAATTCAATGGGGCCAGCATTCTCAGCTGTTCGAGGATGATAATCTACAATACTTGAACTAAGAATATCTGTCTGTATGGCTTGTTGATCGAACAAACAAAAACCGGAAGTTTTACACTCCATGATTAGAAGTTATAGCAGCGTCGTCGTTTAGCGCCTGATGAATGATTAGAGCCTCTGCGACGTTTGCGTGAATGCCTTTTGACTGAAGATCGCACCTTACCAGCTCCGCGATGTTTCCTCCTTCCTTTATTCATTCGTTTAGGTGATTTCTTTCCTTGAGTAACACCAGCAATGGTCTGCTTCAATGTTTTTAAACCGCGTTCCTTCCCACGATTCAACAAACTGCTCTTAAAACTTCTACCTCTGGAAAGATCACTAGCAACATCACCAGCAAAGCCAACGGCATTACTTAAAACATTTCGTTTTAAAGATCTACCGACATTGGATATGAGAGGTGCTACAACAGATTTCAGTGCACCAAGTATGCTACCTCCACGTTGGCGGCGAGCACCGATGTAAATTTGTCCTCCGCCACTTACATAGGAGGGTCGTGAATAAAATGAGGCAGTTGGATTCATAGCTCAAACCCTAAACATTGTTAGTTACAACTTTGCATGAATCACTGTCGATCACTTAGATGAAAGATGTCGGCACGACGCATCCAAGAGTTCATACTTGAAGGATAACCAGTCCATTTAACAAGACACCATTCTTCACCTTGCCGTTTTTTACATCGAATGATTTTCTCTACCAAATATGTTTCACTTTCAGTGACTACCTCAATCTCATCGCGGTAAAAGCTACCCTCAATTTCTTCATTATCGTAATCTTTCAACTTGTAGGTGGTCGGAGAGTCTTTTTGATTAATCCTTGATACTGTAAATACCTCCTCTGTCCAATTCGGAAGGTACCCTTTAGCAAAAACACTTTTCACTTTTGAGATACGAACTTTATCGCCAATTTTCACATCACTTTTCACATGAGTGCGTTTACGTTGGAATGATTCGCGCACTTTATCTACATTGTCAGCATTTACATCTACTGGTCTGAGTCCAATAGAACGATGGATAGAGTGATTGTAGGCATGGAGTGTATCTTGTAGAACCTTTGTCCAATTTTGTGTCAAGTTGGCAGTAAAATGTCGCCACAAGCGATTTTTTAATGTGCGATTAAAACGTTCAACGAGTGCAGCTTTATAAGCGCTCTTTACACTAAACAACTCAATGTCATGCCTCTCAAATAATCTTGTCACATGCTGATTTTCAAACTCTTTTCCTTGATCACTCTGAATTCTTTTTGGAATGCGACCTTCTCGAAAAATTGTTTGGAATGCTTTTGCTACTCCTTTCCCTTCTTTAGTTTTTAAGGTTGAGCCCACGCATAACGCGAGAAAATATCAATGACGGTTAAAATAAAATTATTGCCCGAGTTATGTTTTGAAATGGAGGCAACATCGCACAAATCTGCTTGCCACTGTTCATCGATGTCATGAACAATATAATGGCGGGTGCGGTACTTCTTTTTCGCTTGTTTGTGGAGTGTATAGGTAGCCTGACCCTTTAACCATCGTTTCACTTGTGATTGTGGAAGACCACTCGCTTTTGATAATTTCTTGATAGATGCAAATCCTGCCGGATGTTTTACATCATAATAGATTGACTTCAAACGTTCAGTCGATGACGGCTGACTCTTTTTCCTCCTTCTCATCTTTTTGTTTTCTTGCCTTTCTACATTTACAACAACTGCAGCATTTAGCTTTAGCGGTTTTGCGATCGTGTTCACATTGCTTAGGGGTTTCATTATGAGAGCTGGCGCAGCAAGTGCAAGTGACAACGACATTCACCTCTGGCGGCTCATTACATGGCAAGCAACACATCTGCTTCATATTAATAGTCTGAGAACATGTATTTCCTAGGAGGAGCTGTTTTACGTTTTCCTTTTACCAGTTTTAGTGGCGATGTAGATCTACGTCGAGTTCTTCCTCTTGTTTGCTTAGTGAGTGTGGGAGGGGATGTAGCAGGTGACGTCTTAAACCAATTTGTTGGCATTTTCATCGCCTGAAGCATTGGAGTAGTAGCCACTGTTGAATCAAGTTCTTTCAATGTCTCATTATTTAAAGCAAATTTTGGCACATTATGCTTTTTCAATAGTTTAAGAAAGTATGACCAACCAGGTGAACATAGCCCTGACGGCGCTTTCTACGTGTCGCATACTGAATCAAGTCTTCATAACGTGAAGCATCAATCACTTTATTTTCATCTGTAATGATTTCTCCTCTATCATTTACATTGAGATGGGGTTCAATACTGTTGAAAAGAGATATGGCATGTGCGCGAGATGCTAAAGGTGTAGCAGTCGATACAGAGTCACGCATCTTATTCTTCAAGTTTTTCAATTGCTCAACAGTTTCCGATTGTAATAATACAGCACGATGTGGATCTTTGATGTGAACATTTTGCTGATAATCTATTTCTTTCCTATACATTTGATTTGCAAGAGGTTGCTTTACTTGCTGCATGGCAGTCAATTGTACATATTCATCCTGAGGAATAACAATCATGCGAGAATAAGAACTCATAGTTTGTAGATAATCATGGGAGTTTTCCAAATATCACTTCGAAATCTAAATTCTTCCGGACACTCTTGCGTAAAGTCAATGAATAAGTAACCGTATGGTTTTTCAGTAGCTGCTTGAAAAATTTCAATTAAGGCTTTTGATCCTCTGGGTGCAACTTGTCGCGCTAAAATTTCAAATTGACTTTTATCTCGCGGATTCTTGAAAATAGCATAATAGTGTGTATTCAGGTTTCGTGTACGAGCTTCTTTTCCATCAGGAAACAAATTTTGTGTAATATAGATGATAAAACACCTTTTATGGTGTGCTGCGCGAGTGAACATATCTGTAACATCTTTTGAATTCTTACTTTCTTTTAATAAATCATCCAATACAACAACATCATTAGACTGAAGTTTATCCACTGGAATAATTCCTTCATGTCGAATAAAGTTGCGACTTTGCAATTCCTGAAACAGCGACGGTTGATAAATACCATAACACCAAATCACTCGATTGATAGGTTCCTTAAACAACTCCCTTCTTTTATCCAATAAATTCAGCGTGAAAACAGTTTTACCTGCATGAGATGGACCTGATACAGTCAGAACTTTATCACATTGAAGTCTGAAATCCATTTTATTACTTTGAGACTCAACATTTGCATAATTAACGCTTAGAGCCAAAGATATTTCCCAATAGGTTGCCCACGGCAGGAGCTATCATTGGAAGTATTGCTGAAAGGAAACCGCCCTTTTGTGTTAGAGTTTTCCTCTTTCTTTGAAGGGCGACTTTAGGATTGGAGATGAAACGCAATTTCGTAGCATATCGCTTAAGTAACTTTCGTTGTTTTGGCGCTAATTTCTTCGTCCTCAACTTCCTCACATGAGAAATAATTTCACAAATGAATTTATCGTTAGCATGTCGTATAGCATTGTATCGCTGATTTGCTTTCATTCGTCGGAGAGCTTGAATGGCTGAAGAAAACTTTTGACTTTTACGTTTCGTCATTTTACGTTTCGCCATTTTCCGTGTTAGTCTTTGCTAAAACCTATCTTTACCACATTTGCATAGGTACTAACTATTGCGACATAAGTGACACTCGAAATGAGCAATGTCACAGTGGTTACATTGGCAAAGTTGAATGCAATTACGTATGAAACAGCGTTGACAAAAAGCATGCTTACATCTCTTGAAGATGCGCTTTTCATTTCCATCCTTTCGCTTACATACATCGCAACACATAGTTTCACCGTTACTGATGTCTATAGCAAGTCTTTTTGAAGATATGAATTTGCTAGCCTTTTCTAAATAATAGACGCATGTACAGAAGGAATATACTTCGAGAGTGAGCAGACATAGCTCGAAAACCAGTTGTGCTACAATCAAGTACCACTGCATTTTCAATTTTTCTTTATGGAAAGTTGAATGTGAATATCTGAAATCGCTTCAATCACTAGACTGCTACCATGATGGTTAAATGCGTTAAGACGTTCAGCAATTTTTATCATATGTCTTTTAAAAAATTCTTCGGGGTGATCTACCACTTCCATTGAATAAGAAGCAAAATGGAAAGAGCGACTTTCCACCTCTTCCTTTCCAAAATGACTAAACTTAATTTTCGCAACTAATCGCGCCATGACAATGCTATCAGAGAATGTATTCATTAACTCTAGAAATAGAGTGCTAGCATCATCGACCACTGCTTCGATGTCGGTCTCATCTTTATGAAAATTTATCACATAATCTTGAACAGCTCCTTTTAAACTTTGCCTATGAAAACGTAATGTTCCGCAGTCGTTTGAGAAAGACATGATCGCCCTTTAACTAACCCATCCATTGCATGAAAACAACAACTCTTCTCATAGTAACATTTATTGAATAACGGTAACAAGCATGCATTATAAATCAATGGTTTGAAAGAGATAAAATAGATACAG